>CM049839.1:4304484-4438931 GCA_027422415.1 Schizothorax lantsangensis | reverse complement strand
TGTCTTTGTCTCTTTTAATCTAAAGTTGCAGCTCTCTCATAACCCTCTCACACAATGCAGACATCTGTTGTTGTTGCAGTCTCCGCTATTTTGGCATTGTAGTTGTTCCATGTCTTTAATAAGGAGTGTCATTTTCTACTGCTGCCACCTTGTGAAAGAACTGATTAGTGCAAAACCAAGTCACTGTGCATCAGTTACAAAAATGTAATGTTACAGTACGCACGTATGCGATTTCCATCATGCACACTGTATGTGGACCCTCGTGTACTGTATGTGTGAAAACCAAAGTATACTTTGGCCTTAATAGTCCTTAAAGAATTATGATTGAAACAATGTTGAATTTGATAATTCTGATGATGGAAAACAGTCAAAAATGAGATTACTGGTTGTACAAGAGTTTATTTGAGCTGCTGTTGCTGACACGTTCATTAATGTTTAGTGCACAAGGATTCTAGATATTTTATACCCAAACTTAACACCTTTAAGAATTAACAATATTTAATTTAGCAGAGGCACATAATGTTGGTGCTCATTGATTCATATTCAACCAGTAATTTCTAATCTAAAGACATGATTAACACATGAAACTCAATATCAGAGAGAAGTAGCCGCAACAACATACACAGATCCTTAAAACACAAATAAGACATTTCATCAATCTCACACCAAATATAAAACATTATAAATGTATATCTAATTGTGAGTCTATGATGCCCTTTGGCCCCTCACAAAATTCAACTAAGTTAGTAAATGACACACACACACACACACACACACACACACACACCACACACACACACACACACAAAACATGTTGAAAGAGTGAGTAAATACAAAACATACATTCATAACTTACTGATAGAATATATTTGAACTATATTAACAAACATCTGAGCAATTTTTTTCTGTCTTTTTAACCTTCAGGTGTGACTGCCTGCTGAGACTGAAATTGTTAAAATTGTTTACTTAAAGTGATGAATGAAAATGAAGTTAAAGTAAGTGAACACACAATCATTTCTTATCTTACATGAAAGGTCTGTGTATCTTTCACTCTTAATATCTGCTGCAGATGAAGTTGAGTTTGTCAGTTTCAGGACGGCTGATCCAGCGCTGATCTCCTCCAGACTGAACTGCTCCAGATCTCACTGCGTCTTCACAGTCCTCCTCTGATGTGCCGTTCCCTGGAGCCCAGTTCTGATAGCACACAGTCTCTCCACTCACCCAGAACCAGATGCCCACAGTGCAGGAGTGACGTAAACCCAACCACACCTCCGCAGTAGACGCTCGTTTAACCACGTTCATCACACACGCTGAATCTCTTCTGAATTAACCGAGACCAGATCCACATGATTCTGTCTGCAGTATCTCAGAGCTTCAGACCACGTCAGATTCTCTGTGATCACAATCAGTTTATCTGGAAACCAAACAAAGCACAAGCAGAAACTAGAGAGAGACTGATCAAAAACAACATGCAGAACAAACACTGTGATGAATTTGTCATGTCAGACATGTAGCGTCAACTTTAAGAGATCTGGAGGTGATGATGGATTGTGTGTGTTTGTGACGATCTACTCACCTTCATGACACACAAAAGTATATAGACTGGTGCAAGAGACGTCAATCCATCCTCCCTGAGTGATCGGTTCCATCACTGTACAGTTTTCAACACCTCCAACATTATTAGGTTCACCAGACTTCCAGTGTCTGAATGAGGAGTTACTCTGATCTGACCACTGCCATGAGTCTCTGAACAGACCGATCCAGACATGTGATCCAGATAACTGTCTATCACTGATGAACTGCTGAACCTGTTGACTCTCATTCTGGTTTCTCACACTGACCAGATCAATGTGATTCTGTCTGCAGTATCTCTGAGCCTCTCTCCAATTATTTGTCTCATTGCCAAGCATTAGTCCTGTGTTCGCTTTAAGAAAAACAAATGGAAAAAATATATATATTCATGAACCAGTTTGTTAATTATTCTTACGCTGCTTTATGGTTTGGATATGAACAGAATGAAACATCAGAAACACATCCAAAGACTTGAGCTGCTTCTACAGTTGGTGATATATTGAATGTTCCTAATATTTTCAGGATTATTTTAAATATCTAACATTATGTAACACTGGGGAACACTGTGGTGTTTTTAAAGCACTCTCTATTCATCCATTATGAATACTTGACTCAGTTACAAAGACCCAGGTGAGAGATGAGAGTCAAAGACATTACACTGCAGCTAACTATGCTAATTAACTGATCCATAGAAACGTTTACTTGTAGAGTAGACTAATAATTTATAGTTTAATAAATAATTAATAATATATTAATTGTTTTAATGGACTATCATGAACTAGACCTGACTTCATGTACAAGCAAATTTAAGCTATTAGGAGGTTTGTATTGAGATACTAAAGACTGAAATAACAAACTGTATCACTTCTTGTCACTGCTATATATATATTTATTATGAACATTATGGTTATTATCAGATGATTATTGTTATGATTATGTACAAAAGGACCAGTTGTCTTTAAGTCCAGATGATTCTGACCAATCAGGGTGTTTATCATGGCACCAATGAAGGTGGAGCTAGATCCCAGTTAGAGAGAGAAGCAGCGCATGTGAGAAGATGGAGAATTTGGCAGCTCTATTCTATTTCATTCAGTGATGCTTTAAAGACTTAAAGTTTATACTGGGTTACAGTGTGCGTACATGTAAAAAACAACACATGTATTACCCACCAAGTACTTCAGTAAATTAGATATGGCGTTATTCTACTGCCAAATGTCGAGAGCGCATTTTGGTAGCGCGAAAGTAGATTAATATAATGCGCGAGCGCGAATCTCCCTGCTCGCACGCGGATTTCCTTTGCTCTCGCACAAAACCGGACGCGCGCGCTCGGATATACGCTGCTCTCTCGCAGAGAGAGTGCGCGCACTTAAAACGTGTCTCTCCTCTTGCTCAAGTGTGCCTGTGCGGCTCAAACTTTGTCCTGTGCACTCACACATCTCTCCCTGCTCTTGAGCTAGATATTATTATTTTCACACCTGGATTAAACTCAAAAGTTATCAACCAATCAGATTTTTCTACGACTGACCCGATGAAAATACTAGGCCTACGTGAAGAGGGAACTGATCCTGGAATTTCTCTACAATTTAATAATATTTAGTCATATCAAATGTATATTAGAAATGGCTAGGAATCGGGTGCTTGGATGATTTATTAAAAATAAAAATAAAAACTAGTTTGTCTAATTGTTTGGTCAAACCCCCTGAGCGATTTATCTAAACAGACAAACAAAAAAGTATATGATTCTTAAAGCTCATGTGGCCATACATGTATTGTGTACTTGGGTTGAAATAAATAATAAAAAAAAAAAAAAAAAAATATATATATTGAAGATTAATTATTTTCGCACCTGAATTAAACGTTGTCAAAAGTTATCATTATGCACTTCATTAGGGCCTTTCCTTCATTTTTTTATTGTTGTATTTTTGTTTTAACACACTGGTTATTGTAGGCTACTTTGTTTTACTTTATATCTTTTATGTTTGTATTTTGTTCTTTTCTGTGAAATATTTTGACAAACAAAGAAGGATCTTTCATTTATTTCCAGTTTAATAATATTTAGCAATGTCAATCAAATGTATTTTTGAAATGGCTAGAAATTAGGTGCATGGATGATTTGTACATAAATAACCTCTGTTCAACTATGGTTGATCAAACCCCTCGATTTATCTAAAAACAGCCCATGAAGACTTCATATAAAAGGTCAATGTTGTCATATTATGTCAGATATCTCAACTGAATTTAAAATCATTGCAATAAACTCTCATTTGTTGGCAATAGTAAGTAACAATTCCTATCAAACAACATCAAATGCAAAAGTAGTTGTAAACGATGATATCATAACACACTAAATGCTCTGATAGAATCACTGTATGGACTTTTATTGGGAGTTTTTTTTTATGTATCTATTTTTTTTTTTTAAATCCAGTTTGTTTTCAGTTCTGATTTTATTTTTCATGAAAACTCACTTCATATTAGCAACACATTCGATGGCACTCTCCTCTAAAACAGTGAATATACAGTTATATGACAGTTAATGACACTGTCTGCAGATGCATTAAACCCATAGAATATAATGTAGTGATGTTATCACAAATATGATACATTCATTCTAGTGTTATATTTGGTCTCCACATCTTAAGTAGGCTATTTAGGGAATAGTGCATCTGACCCTAGTTCTGTCTTAAATCAGAAGATATATATATATATTTATTTATTTCAACCCAAGTACACAATACATGTATGGCCACATGAACTTTAAGAATCATATACTTTTTTGTTTGTCTGTTTAGATAAATCACTCAGGGGGTTTGACCAAACAATTAGACAAACTAGTTTTTATTTTTATTTTTAATAAATCATCCAAGCACCCGATTCCTAGCCATTTCTAATATACATTTGATATGACTAAATATTATTAAATTGTAGAGAAATTCCAGGATCAGTTCCCTCTTCACATAGGCCTAGTATTTTCATCAGGTCAGTCATAGAAAAATCTGATTGGTTGATAACTTTTGAGTTTAATCCAGGTGTGAAAATAATAATATCTAGCTCAAGAGCAGGAAGAGATGTGTGAGTGCACAGGACAAAGTTTGAGCCGCACACGCACACTTGAGCGAGAGGAGAGACACGTTTTAAGTGCGCGCACTCTCTCTGCGCGAGAGCAGCGTATATCCGAGCGCGCGCGTCCGGTTTTGTGCGAGAGCAAAGGAAATCTGCGCGCGAGCAGGGAGATACGCGCTCGCGCATTATATTAATCTACTTTCGCGCTACAAAAATGTGCTCTCAACATTTGGCAGTAGAATAACGCCATATTAGATCTCATCCAACTATGTTGAGTGCTTCTCTTCAATTAAGAAATCATGTCACTCAGTTCTGACAGACTGCCTGTGTTTCACAACCCCAAAATTAATACACCAACGAACCCCTCGGTTTCAGACTATTAACAACTAGATCCATATAAATCTCTCTCTCATTATTAGTTTTTTCCTTCGCTGTAGTCTTTTTAATTGCAGGTTCCAATTGTGACAAATTGTGACAAATAGTGACAACACAAGATTAAGTTTTTTGTTTGTTTGTTTGTTTATTAACAATCAAATTAAAATAGGGGTTAGTAAGGCATTATAACTTAGTATATGCATTTCTGTAAATTAATGGTTGTTGAATTTCTATAAACTAATTTTAAATAGTGGCACTCACTGTTGTTGCAGATGAAATGTCGGTTATCACTACATGGCAAATCATGTAATAGTCCGTGTTCCATCATAGCACAATCATCTCTGCCTTCTGGTTGTCCAGTAGCCCAGTTCAGATAGAGCACAGGTTCACCTGAAGACCAGTGCCATTCATCACGACCCGTCTTCTCCAGCCCAATCCAGACACGTCCATCATTCACACTCTTGTTCAGCTCGTTCATGTCGTTCATGTTGTCAACGGTGGCCAGATCTGTGTAATTCTCTCTGCAGTATCTCTGAGCTTCAGTCCAGTTCTTCTTCTCATTTATAAAGTGATACTGACGCTGAACACATTCAGATACGGAGCAGAGAGCTGTGAAAGAGAGGCTTTGCTTTAATGATTTTCAGAACAGAATCAAACCTAATGAAGCCATAAACCATAAATAAAACCACAAACACACTCACCCATGAGAAGAAGAATGAAATATAGAGTTTGGTCCATTTCTGAGAAAGAAACACATTGAAAATCTCAAATACTCTGATTTTCATCTTAGAGTAAAACATTATGATTCTTTTTAAAAAGCATATTTGCAGCATAACAGGATTTACAACAATTCAGATAATATTAACATCTCAAAGTCTAATTGTAGTTAAAGAATGAACATGTTGTTCTTACTTTAGAGGTTGTGTGTTTCTGTCCTGAGTCTCTGTGTGTTTCTATCTGCAGCTTCAGACTGTGTGATTATTATATCTGCTTTCATCCGTCATTCAGCGTCACATCATTTGTTTACTCTAAAAACCCCTATTTCATATTCACTTCCTCTATATGTGTGTATTTGTCCATCTCTTTCCACTAATTTCCATACTGCCATCTTTATCAGTCAGTATTAATCAATATGAATATGCACATTTTCTTTTATGTAAAATTACATACATATGAAAATTACTAATTTACATTTTGACACAACTAAACAGCTATTTTTATATTATAGATGGGCAGCATAAATCTATTAAGTTTGTAATGATTTTTTTATTTTTCTGCTGGGCCATTTCTTTTTATCTGGTGCTGATACAAACAACTCACTGATGAGGGATGAGTTAATTAGTGAAGACAGATGATACTGGTTACTGAGAGCCTTTAATAACCCTCCATTTGAGACTCCACTGTGTGAGATGAACGAATACTTGTGATTATTGAGAGATTTATTGCGAGAAGGGTTTGAGGAATTAAAAAAGACAAGATGAAGAGGAAAGAGAGATTCTTCCCCTTCTTATCTGAGAGCTCTTTTGCTTGTTTATAAAACATGAATATGTTTGCATGTAAACACATCCTCATTCATTTGCTTAATACACACCACATTTAGACCTTCAGGCTGGACAATATTTACATCTCTGACGTGAAACAGAAGCATAAACAATGAGTGTTATTATTCTAGGCACATTTGAATATATTTTATTCAGTCTTATTAATTTGTTAGTTTTATTGCAGGAAAGTTACACTGTAAATGTGTCTCAATTCAAAGGCCTAATGCCTTGAAGTCCACAAAGATTGAAGTTAATGTTGATAAATGAGACTATGATCTATGGAGGATTTCCTGTTTGCATCACCAGCTGTTCCCGCTGTTGTATTTTATGTTGTTTATTTAACTACATCTCCCAGAATGCAGTGTTACATTGTTTCCAGAAGAGTTCTGGTAAAAAGTTTATATATATGGAAAACTAAGTAAAGAGAGCAGTCACGCTAAATCAGAGCAAGTGTCATATTTGTCTAAACGCGCCATTCATTCCTTCCAACGATATAATAAAAGTGGCGACGAGGATTCAGTTACTCTGCGTTTGTTATGAGGATGCAGAAGTGAAGCGGCTTGACAGTGAAATCGCTAGAAAATAATAAAAAGCGACCCTGCAGCTAATCCACATCTTGACAAAAAGGGGGAGGACAGACAACGATTCAGATAAGTGACTGGATTAATTGTTTATGATGGAGAACGGAACAAAATGGCATCAGTTTTCAGCAATATGGGTCCGTTTGATGAAAGCAGTGAGCAGTGGAGTTCTTATACAGAACGATTTGAGTACTTTGTGGCAGCAAATGCTATTTATCAAGAGAAAGTTGTACCCACTGTTTTAAGTGTGATGGGTCCAAAGACATTCATTCTACTGTGTAACCTCCTACAACCAAATAAGCCTGGAGAGAAAATGTATGATCAAATAGTGAACACACTCAAAGCACATTTTCTCCAAAGCCCTTTAGTAATTACGAAATCAGCTAGAAGGAGAAACTGTGACAATGTTTGTGGCAATGCTAAAAAAATTAGCTGAGCATTGCAAGTTTGGTGATGTACTGAACGAAACACTTCGGGACAGATTTAGTGTGAGGGCATACAGAAAAGACTGTTAACCAGTGGTGGACTGGCCATCTGGAGCACCGGGAGTTTTCCCAGTGGGCCGGCCCTTTCCGTAATATAAAAAAATGGATTGTAGTAAATGTACGTATATCCTTCCATCGGCCCAGACGAATGCCCCCCGCCGTTCAAACTACAATCAAACTACAGTTGGGTTATTTTGATTAGGTTAAAAAATTAACCTAAACAATAAAAACACAATAAAAACATGATAACATAATAATAAAAAAAGGAGTTATCTGTTTTTGCAAATAAACTCTTCAAATATCTTTACTGTTTAATCAAACTTTACAATTTAATCAAAGTCCCTTTTTGTATTCTATAATCTTTGATTTAATGCAACATTGTTGAAGAAAAATATTTTATATTTTATAATATATTTTTTAATCTTACCCAAGACTGAATGGTATCACATTTTCCACAAAAAAAAATGAAGCAGCACAACAGTTTTCAATATTGCTAATAATCAGAAATGTTTCTTGAGCTGCAAATCAGTATATTAGAATTATTTCTGAAGGATCATGTGACACTGAAGACTGGAGTAATGATGCTGAAAATTCAGCTTTGATCACAGCAATAAATTATAATATAAATTAATTATATAAATATTTTACTATATATTCGCATAAAAGAGAGCTATTTTAAATTGTAACATTATATATTCCACACGTATTGTTTACTGTATTTTTCATCATCAAAATAATTTGTATACTCTTTTCCACAAAAAAATAATAAAATTAATAAAAAATTGGAGCTCTATTCCATAAAATGATAGATGTCAAGCTCCTGCAAAAGGACAAATACTGTATATGACCAATAGAAAGGCCCATAAAAACAGTCCGCATTCTGCAATATTCAAGTTTTCTAGACGATACCAGAGCATTGTGTCATATGGACTGATTATATAATCAACTTTAGTGATATTAAACTGTCCCTTTAAATTATTTACTATTTGCCATATACACCAGAAAAGACCAATTATAATGTAAAGAAGTATGCCACTCATTTATGGTGTGGTGCGGTGTGTTGTGGACCAGGTTTGGTGGGCCGCTCTGTGCCAAAAAGTCCGGGGCCACTTTTTGGCCCCAGTCCGCCCCTGCTGTTAACTGAGAGCAACCTGACACTACAAAGAGCAATTGAACTGAGCGTGTCTATGGAATTGGCTGCTAAGGAAGCTCAGCAACTGAGCTCAAACAGTTAAGTCTATAAAATGGAGACTGAAAAACAAACTGAAAACAAAGGCCCATGTTTCTGTTGTGGTAAGACTGGGCACTCACCTGTCACATGCTGGTATAAGAATACGGAGTGCCGCAGCTGTAAGAAAAAAGGACACATGGAGCATGCATATAGAAATAAGGCAGGAAAAGGGAAAATGCAGCAGAAAACAACATTCTTTTCTTTCTTCTTTTCTTTTCTTTATTTATATAGCACATTTATACACAACTTAGAGTTGACCAAAGTGCTTTACATAGCAAAGTAAACAACAATACAACAGAGCAAAATTATAAAATAATAAAATCCCAGTAGAAGATACAAAAACCCTCATTGATTTGCTGCAAATCATCAAGAAGATGAGATTTAAGCATAACTTTAAAAATAGATAGAGAAGTCGTCGTTCGGATGGCAACCGAAGATTGTTCCAGAGTGTAGGACCAAATTACAAAGGCTCGATCGCCACGATGTTTCAGTCTGGACCTAGGCATTGATAAAGTTCCCAAAAATCTGGATCTGAGTGGCCTCACAGATTTGTGTGTTTGCACAACTCAGTGAGGTAGATTGGTGCAAGATTATTAAGTGCTTTAAACCAATGTTAATTTTATATTCCACTTAAGTTTAACTGGTAGCATGTAATGTGGTCAGAATGGGAGTAATGTGCTGAAATTTACGCGTGCCGGTCAATAGCCTGGCTGCTGCATTTTGAACCAGTTGCAATCGTCCATGAGGACTGATTATCCCATGTCAGCGAATTCAATAGTCTAATCTAGATGTACAAATGCATGAATTACTTTTTCGATGTCTGTATGAAAGAAGAGTTTTAACTTTAGCCAAACGTCGAAGATGAAAAAAGCAGACTGACCACACTGTTTATCTGTTTATCAAACTTTAGACTGGAATCAAATAAGACACCAGGTTCCTTACACAAGGAGTAATCCACTGGGCCAAATGACCAATATCGAGATTTAAAGAATTAAACAAAAAGCATCACTAGGTCCAAACAGAATCACCTCGGTTTTACCTTCATTAAGTGTCAGAAATACTCAAAAGCCATATTTAATTCCTCAATACATACAAACAACTTGCATGCATTTTATCACCAGTTTAAAAGAAAGATAAACTGTGTATACAGCATATAAGTGAAAAGATATATCATATTTCTAAAAATAGACCCATCGGCAACATAAAATCATGAATAAAGTTGGAGCAAGAATGGAACCCTGGGGGACACCACAAGTGAGGGGCACTAGAAGAGGTATATTGTCCTGTACATACAGAGAATTTTCGGTTCGTTAAGAAGCTCTGGAACAATTTAAAACAGTACTCTCAGCCACACAATTTTTTAAATGAGAAAGTAATAAATTGTGATCAACCTGTCAAAAGCTGAGCTAGGTCTAGAAGATCAAAGCTAACTTTCCAGCATCTGTTGACATAAAATACTATAAACTTTTAGAGGGCTTTTCTGACTGTGTATTTCCTGAATCAGATTGGACATTTCGTAGATTTGGTTAACCAAAAAGACTTGTAGCTGAACTAGACACTTTCTCCAAAATTGTGGACATAAAGATAAATTGGAAACAGGTCTAAGTAGAAAAAATCAACGTTTAATTTGGCTTTTTTATTGGCGTTATTAAGGCACATTTCAACTATCGGGAACTATTCGGTACTCAGACTCAGATTTATAAATTTAAACATCAGAACCAACAATGTGTACAATGCTTTAAAAAGCGAGGGCATAACATCATAAGGAACACAGTGGGTCTCAGATGTCGATAACTTTGCAGGCAGAAATGGTAACAGTTGAAAATTAGACCACTTTGCAAGCTCCATGGTCTCTCTATGATTCAGAGACAGATTGCAAAACTTGAGATTCAACCTATCTACTTCTCACAAAAAATGTCAAAAGGTTTTCACACAGTGTTTCAGAAACATCATAAAAACAATACTCTTGGGTTAAGAACATAATCAATTGGAAAAATTGTCTTGGGCAGTGGGAGTTGTTTTAATAATTTCAGACAAATACTTGGATTTTGCTAACTTCACAGTTTCTGGAAATGAGAGAGAGAGTCCCTTAAAAGATCATAGAATCTGCAGTTTACCTTAGCCATTTTCGTTCATATCTCTGAATTTGTCGGAGCGAACGAATGGTCATTAAACATGGTTCAGATTTTTTTTTGTTGCGCTTGCCTTCATTGGTGCACTGGTTCAAAATATTCAAACACTTATCATTAAAAGAATAAAGATACTCATCACGTTTGAATCCCAGGCGATGCATCGTAAAATCCAAGGATGAAAAGTGTATACGCTGAGCAAACTCCTCTACTGCATGGTGTGAAATGGCGATCCAACGGGTTTGCACAGCCGTGCTAACGGGTCGCCAAGGAATGGAAGCTTAAAACAAATGATTTATGGTCTGAGAATCCTGTGTCACTAATTAGAATGTCCGATGCTGTAGAAAAACATGAGTGAAGATCAAATCAAGGTATGACCGTGAGTATGTGTGGGTTCATGTACCCATTGATAAAATTTAATGCATCCATAAGATTACAGAAGTCCTGGGAAGCGGCTTGTTTGGGCAAAATGTGACTTAAAATTGCCCATTAATAAGATCTTTTCAAACTTTGTTACAGCACCACCCAGAAACTCGGCAAACTCCTTTAAAAAACACTGTTTGGCTGCGGAGGCCTGTAAATTATCGCGAACGTTACAGAGTCAGCGGCTCTCCGATTGAAACTTTGGAGTTCAGCTGTTGTATGCTCCGAAGCATAATTCTGTTTAAGATTTCTTTAAGACTGTGGCTATGCCCCCTCCGCGGCAGTGTCCTCGGGGTATTAAAAAAGGAGCAATCCGCGGGGACAAGTTCGTTAAACGGGCTCAAATCAAGTCCTTGATCCAGGACTGATCCACAGTCCTTGAACATTCAGAAGGAAGCAAAAGAAACAGTTATTCACCATTGACCAAGAAAACAAGAGGGTACAGACACATCTGACCATGAATTTCCTTTGCATTGCTCACTGTCAAGTCAAGTCAAGTTGAGATTATTGTCATTCTGCTCATGTGTGGACTACAGTGGATGAAATGTTGTGTCTCGCAGGACCACGTGCTCATAAATAAGCTAAATATAAACATACAACACTAGACGTAAGAATTTTTTTTAGACTACATAGCTAACTTACTGAATCGGTGATCAACTTAATATACTATAAACAGTTGACTATACATACACATAACCTAAGACAGACTATACAAGTACTTTACATAATAACTGCAGATATTGTGCAATAGAGGTATTTCAGGTAAGGAGGAAGTAGTGCAATATGATTTGTTTTTCCCCCTGTCGCAGAGGGAACCAAGGAAAAGTCACTGTGCTGCTGGAAGGACAGCCAGTGAAGATGGAGATCACCGGTGCTGCGATGTCGCTGGTGTCGGATGTGGTAATAGCAAATACTGGCCACCTGCCACTCAAACAACCCGATGTGACCTTAAAACTTACACTGGCAAATCAGGACCATGAAAGCCTCACTCAGTAACAGTCGAACTAAACAAACAAAAAAAAAGCTCCATTATGTGGTATGTGGTTTTGGGTGATTATCCTCACTGATGGGACGTTCCTGGCTGGAGCAACTTAAGGTGGACTGGCAGGCCATACACATGATGACACCGAAAACACTGGATTTAGGGGGTGTCCTTCGGAAAAACAGGAGTTTTCAAACAGGAGCTAGGCAGCATGGAAGGAATCAATGTGAAATTGACTGTTGAGCCAGAATGCCAGCCAAAATTCTTAAAGGCCCAGCCCATGACCCTGCCATATGCACTCAAACCCAAGGTAGAGGCGAGCTTAACCGAACTCTTGGAGAATGGTGTGCTCGAACCAGTAAGCATCAGCAAGTGGGCAACACCTATTGTTCCAGTTCTAAAGAAAGATGAAGGCATAATCATTTGCAGGGACTTTAAAGTCACTGTAAATCCAGTGTTGTCTGCAGAACAATACCCCTTACCTCACATTAATGACCTCTTTGCTGGACTGACTAGAGGGCAAAAATGTAGTAAAATCGATCTCAGCCAGGCATATCTGCAAATGCATGTTGAGACACAGTCCAGAGAACTTCTCACTATCAACACAGACAAGGGCCTATTTCGATATAAGCGTTTACCGTTCGGGAATTACTTTGGCTCCATCCCTGTTTCAGTCACTGCAGTTTGAGTACCAGTCTGATCGAGTACCTATTGCCATGTCTTGGTCTACATGGTCTACATAAGTCCCCATCCAAGGTAAAAGCCATAGTGGATGCTCCAGAGCCCAAAAATGTCAGCCAGCGGCATTCTTTCCTCGGCTTGCTTAATCATTATGGGCGGTTCATTCCAAACATCGCTACCCTGCTGAAACCTCTGCACAAATTGTTGTCATGAAAATAGTTGGAGGTGGACCACTGAATGTCAGGAGACATTCAAAAGAGCGAAAGAGGCCCTCACCCATTTTGACCCTGCTGTTCCGATTCAGCTGGCCTGCGACGCTTCCCCATATGGTGTGGAAGCTGTCTTGTCTCACATCATGCCGAATGGTCAAGAGAAGCCGATCGCATTTGCTTTGAGGAGTCTGAGCAAAGCCGAAGCAAACTAAGCTCAGATTGAATGTGCATCGTGTTTGGAGTGCGCAAGTTTTACCAGTATATTTTTGGAAGGAAGTTCACGCTGCTGACTGATCATCGCCCACTTACTGCGATTTTTGGCCCTTACCATAGCATTCCCTCTCTTTCTGCTAGTAGGATGCAAAGACAGGCTTTGTTATTATCTGCTCACACCTACAACATCAAGTACCGCAAGCCAGAATTGCACGATAATGCAGACGGACTGTCCAGATTGCCTCTCGCTGACCCAGTAAAAGAGGCAAAAGTGGCTGAAATTTTTTACTTCAGTCAAGTGGAAAGGGCCCCTGTGACAGCTGCACAAGTGTGCAAGGGTACGCGAAATGACACCGTCTTGTCCAAGGTCATGGATTTTGTCATGACAGGGAAAAGTGAGAATGATGACCTAGAGCTCAAACCATACATCTCTCGACGTCATGAACTTTCAGTGCAGTCAGGCTGTTTGTTGTGGGGAAGGAGAGTGATTATTCCACCAGCTCTGCATAAATCAGTTCTGAAACAGCTGCATGCAGGACACTGTGGAATGGTCCGCATAAAAGAGATTGCCAGGAGTTACTTCTGGTGGCCAGGAGTGGACGGCCAAATTGAGGAAAAGGCAAGAACATGTACGTCATGTCAGAGCATACGCAATGTACCACAACTGGCACCGCTGCACCCGTGGGAATATCCGGAGAAACCATGGCATCACATTCATGCTGATTTTGCAGGCCCAGTCAAGGACAAAATGTTTTTGGTTGTCATTGATGCACACAGTAAGTGGCCTGAAGTGGCTATCATGAAATCTACCTCAGCTGACAAGAAAATTGAGAAGTTGGGAGAAATTTTCAGTAGATTTGGATCACCTGTGCAGCCCAATTTATTTTTCATGAGATGGCCACATTTCTACTAGCAAATGGGGTACAACATACCAAGTCATCACCCTACCATCCTGCAACAAATGGGCTACCAGAAAGTTTCATCCAGACCATGAAACATGCTTTGAAAGCTTTGATTGGGCAATGCACATTTCATCAACGCCTTCATAACTTCTTGCTGTGCTATAGCAGTACTCCACATGCAACTACCAAAGTGTCACCAGCTTATTTGTTGTTCATATAATACCCACCACGGTTCCTGTTGCCTAGCGACTGTGTGACAGCTGCCATCAGGTACACAGCAGAGACGTTTCTGGCAGACTTTTAGAAAACATTATTTTATCTTAAAGCAACACTAACAAACTTCTGTAGTTTACAAAACACTAATACTGTATAATAAACAAATGTTTACTGTAGAACCTGCACTCTAAAAAAAAAATGATGCTATATAGCACTAAAAGTGGTTATTTGGCTCGTAATCATAGGGGAACCACTTTTGGTGCTGTATAGCACCAAATCTTGGTGCTTCAGTGGTACTTCAGCGGTTCTTCACCAGTTCTTTGGCATTACTGAAGGGCTATATAGCACCGCTACCATATACAGTACCTGTTAAGCTCCTGTATGGTTCTTCAGTGGTTCTTTGGGGTGATTAAGGTGCTATATAGCACCACTGCCGTACAAAGAACCTGTTAAGACCCTTTAAAGGTTCTTTACGAGCCAAATAACCACTGTTGGTGCTGTTTAGTACCATATTTGTTGAAGAAATACAATGCAATATGGCACCTCTTATGGTTCTACATAGCACCATTTGACAAAGGTGCTGTATAGCACCTTTATAAGATATGGTGCTATATAGCACCAAAAGTGGTTCCCCTATGATTACGAGCCAAGAACCACTTTTACTGCTATATAGCACCATTTTTTAGAGTGATACAGCATGTTGCTGTAGATCTGCAAAGCATCAGTTTTTACTGTGAATCACAATACTGTATTTTTTTTTTTTTTTTTGCAGTAAAAACCAGTCAGATTTAACACTTTCTTAAATTCAGCAAGGTAACTTTATTCATTATTTTGCTATGTTGATTTACAGTACCAAAGTTTCCTCTTGTAAAGTTACCTGTGCATTCAACAGTCCACTGGAAGAGAGCTGTATGTGGCACCCTTCTTAGTTATTAAGTTGTGAGTATTATTACAAAACTAAACAATTTGCGCACAAAAATGCACAAAAGTGCACAAAATTTTGATAGATTTTCTTATCTAGCAACATTAAAGTTTCTCGTTTTCTCTTGCTGGCTATCATGTATCAAATACTGAAGTCCCTGGGCAAACTGTAGCAGCTAAATAGAACAGATTGTTGCTAGCCTTATTTAAGTGAATAGGCGTGTCATTCTGACTCGTTGAAGCATAATACATTCCATTGTACTAAGGTGTTTTTTGTTTTTTTTTCCCCAAAGTTGGAGTTACACTTCTATGGTGGCGACGTACCCTCCTCTCCCTATTTTTATTTTTGATTTATTTTTTTGATAGTTGTTCATGAGTCTCTTGTGCACGAGAGGAGTCCCCCCTGCCCATATTTGGTTAGTTCCTGTTCCTGTCCTTATTTGTAATTATCAGTTCTCAGCCCTTTGTCTTTAGTTAATTAGTCCCCAGCCCTGTGTTATTAATTATCTACTTTAGTCTCCCCTTTAAAGGCCCTGTGTTTCCCTGCTTCTGTGTCCAGTCTTAATCATCATTTTGTGTGTGTGTGTCAATAAATGTAGAAGTTTGAAAGAAGCTCCTCGCCTCCTAGTTTCCCTGCTCCTTTGTGTGTTGTGACAATAAGAAAGATAACTAGCAGTTTAAAAGTTTAAGTTCTATCCTAGCCATCTAACAACAATTTTTTTTCCAATTACAATTACATGATTCTTTTGAAATGTTCCTAGCCTACAGATTAATAATGCTAAATGTAGATCAGAAACGTCTTGTCACATCTGGTTTGAACAGTTAGAGTCATGTTATTAGATAAATAGATAGCCTAGTAAGAAAAATAAATATATTTGCAGCATTGTTTTTTTTCTGCTGTGTTTTAGTGAAAGTAATCTATAATGTCGCTGCTCACTGTGTTTCTGTTGTTGTTAAAATAACCGCGTCATCGCATTCGCAGCTCTCGAAGAGAGAGAGAGAGAGCTTGAATAAAGCGCATTTGGCTTTAGATAAAAATACTAGAGGATATAGCGCTGAAAGATATTTGCCATAAATGACCCTGAGCGCTTGTTATGTGATCCGCTCTGCTGTTTTGACGCGCTGCTCACTTAAAATAGTGCTGCTGTTCCGGCTCGCGGTCCAGATGCGGTCCGCCTTTAGAACATCAGTTATATAAATATGTAATGCCTTTGTGGAGGAAAAGAACACACACACACACACACACACACACACACACACACACACTAAGTGCAACAATACATCCCTGAGTTCAGATTTCCTGCCATAAAACCTCCTTATCTCAAGAGACGTTGTTAAAACAAGAAGTTGGAGGAGAGCATCTTGAATGTGGTTTAAAACAGGACTTCACTTGGTTCTTATCACTTAACCATAACTCGACCGAAACAGGACGAAACATCTGCGTATGGTCCAACAACAAACGTCATGGATCCCCTGATCGTTAACGCATAATTCAATGATTTTTATCAACAAGAATAGACGTTTTTACGACAGACGTTCCAGCTAAGAAAGACCAGATCTCCACAAACGTGACATTCTCATGACCTGGACAGTGACTTTCCTGACCTCCCGTTTCTCTCACATTCCAAACTGAAACACCCCTCAATATCTCTTTTTGGACAAGGAACACCCGAAATGTTATTGACTTTGCTAAAAGGACTCAAAACTTTTATAAAGTGTTCCAAAAAGACAATTAATAATAATCATTGCTGCTATTAGAAGCAAGATATATATATTATAGATACAGACAATAAATATATATATTGCTGGTTGTATTTTATGAAATGAAATTAAGCTTTCTGTGTTATTGTAACCAATGATATCTTCGAAATCTGTGACATAACTTTTTCCTGTGTTTAATTCATATGCGTGGTGGTATTATTCAGAATTTAAGATAGTTTAATCTTTGCCTTAACCACGGAGTAGATAAAGTTATTATATGTATATGCCAAATACGTGGTGTTTGAGTTTGAATGAAAGCTGATTTTGTTGGCAACAAGTTGGTGTAAACGAAAGTTAACTCTTGTTATAATAATGTATGATTACAACGCATACAGAATGTGTTAAGATATTTTCCTCATGAGATTAAAGCAACTAGACGAGAGGATTTACTGCATGGAAAATGAGCCGTGTAGGCGGAGCTCCATCTACAAGGACAATCTAATTGGTGGAAGCCTCTGGGGGTTGGACGGAAGGCCTCCAGTTAAAACCCTATGACACAGACTTGTTGACGCTGCTTGCGTGCGCAAAACTTGCAAAGACTTTGGCTTCAGGTCACTGACCACGCTGAATAAGCGCCCACGACCTTAACATCTGGGTCGATCATCTAACAACACTACAAATACTTAGTCACATCTCTGAAGAAACCCTTGAAAGTCTGAAGCTACGCGAAAGGAACTCAAGAGCGTCATCACAGCCCAGAGCCAACAACAGAAGGACATCCCCTGAGTGACGTCACGCAACGACGCGCGGAATTCCTTCAAGCCGCAGATCAGCGATAATTTCAACTTAAAAGCAAGTATCAAACAAAATCTCTAAAGTGGTTGAATCTCTAAGAGTAACAATAATAGAATTCTCCTCTTGATGATCGACACGGGTAAAATCGTGTGAAAATAGCAGAACAGTGCTATATTTTAATCATTCTCAATTGCAACAATTCATTGCCTATGTTTGTGTGTATGTATTTTGTTTTATGTTATTTAGCTTAGTTCATGTATTTTAGTAAGATAGCAAATAAACTCTTGTTTGATTTATAGAGAAGTGTTCTGTGTTTTGTTGTGTAATATTCAAATCAAAACTTTGCCCAGATTACGTTACCTATGCTCATAACTGTCATAAGGTTATTTAAATAATTCTGTATTATCGTGGCCACGAGAATAAACAGAATTTCTCAGACATACTGAAATCTAACAGCTCGCTGGACGATTGTTAGATAAGGTATGAGTTGGACGATTTGATTAATATCAATTGATCATATCAATACCAAATCTTAAAGATTCCCTAAAGCTAAAATAAAGCTTAAGCCAAAGAGCTAAATTAAACAATGTAAAAGGGGTAAAATCATTACAAATATGTAAGGATAAAAGACTCGAGTTGCTTTTAAAATATTCACGAGTCCTTTTCCTTTTCCTCGAGTCAAGTCTGGAGTCATTTCAGGTCGAGTCTGGGTCAAGTCTGAAGTCTATAAAAATGCGACTCCAGTGCAAATCGAGTCCGAGTCACTAACTCCAGTGCCCATCTCTGCCCTGGCTGTGAAACCCATGTTAAAGTTTGATTTACTGTTTTATACATAAAACCATTCTTCATAAGGTAAAGAACATTCTGTGAAAATGTAACCTTGATATCGATAATATTGACTGAGTAAGACCATGTCAAAGTTTGAAATCAAGGTGAAATTAATGGTTAAATCATTATCTCATAATTAGATTTTGAGACTTTAGCCTGAATTTCACAGAGAGGGTCACATATGTGCCTCTAAATACATTTCTGCAGCACCGTTATTACATACCTTACTGTACGTTTCGAAGCAGTTTCAAAGTGAACTGTCCAGAGAGTGGCGCTAAAACAAACGTTCAATACATGACCGTGGCACGTTTAAAAAACATTGGTACAGGCACGTATTCCTGCAATTTTATTACGCTGCTTGAGGTACGTATTGCTGCTTAGAATTCAAAAACCTGGGGAGTGTCGCTAAAGGTTATTGGTTATTGGATAAAGGTGTTGGAAATATCCCCTACACCAAACCCAAACATAAACCTACCCCATAGTGTTAACAAATTCAAAAGTGATATAAAAACTCATTTGTTGATGCAACCGTGCTATTTTCACTTCCTCTTGTGGATTTGAGCTGTTTTGCCGAACCGTAGTTTCATGGGGTTCGTACCGGATCTCTTCATCACCCAAGTGCAACACTGTATCATGTGAGCTACCGAGCAAACCTATTGAATTAGAAAACGTATGGGTTATTCCGTGTCAACTCAACCAGAGGTCCCCGGCTCAAATTTTTGAGTTTTTTTTTCTGAAGAGAAACAGACATGTGTAGTGATGAAAGCCAAAATAATAAATGTCATGGATTAATATTTACTGAGTAATCCACTATTTTGTATATATTGAGTATACATTAAATATTCATAAACCCAAAATTGTATTCAGTAAATGAAGAAAAGCAAAAGCACTCCCATTCTGTAAATGACATGTAAACGTTAGTGTGCGTTCTAGATATCAAAACACCTAGATGAAAAATCCCCTTAAAAACAAGGTAAAGTAAATAAAAGCATGAATATCTGTTGTAAAAAATAAAAGCAACACAGACAGAAATGACCAACAACTATAGACAAAAAAACAACTCAGGCCGCACGTTACCGTGAACATAGGTCTGATTGAACAACAAAAACTTGTGATGATCCGTGACCAATCCACTTCAGCCCACAACGAGCCTCCCAAAAGGCTCACATAACCAAAACATTATTGTAAAGAAACCTACTCTCCATTAGTCCCCTCCAGAAAAAAAAAGAAAGAAAAAAAGGGGGGGTTAATCTTACCAGCAAAGGGACAATTGCATCGAATAAATAAAAATACTATCCCAGGAGGAGAGAGGAAAGAATAAAAAAGAAAGAAAAAAAAAAGATCTAGCAACCATCCATATCCCTCCTGCCACCATCTCCTCCATACCAAGCCCCTCCCGTCGGGTCGAAGAAAGGGCAGCCGCCGCCCTCCCGCTGCCCTATGGATCCGCAGCAAATGTCCCACTCTGTGACAGGGAGCCGACAAAATCCTCCGCTTTCTGAATAGAATTGAAGCATCTCTGTTCACCCCCGTGCCGTAGTTTAATTACCGCCGGATAAGCGAGGAAGGGCTGGAGACCAAGCGCCTTCATCGACCTCAAAACCGGAACCAAGCTTTTTCTTTTGGCGGCTGTAACTGGACTAAAGTCAGGAAAAAATAGTAGCGTGACATTGTCCTGCGTGCATTTTACCGGATAAGCCTGCCGAGCACCTTTCAGAATCTCCAATCTGTCATGCCATCTCAGCACACGGAAGATGGGAGTACGCGGCCGATCTGAGTTTTTCCTTCTATCATATACGCGGTGTGCCCGGTCAATCTCGATGTTACGACCTTTCAGGGAAGGAATCCACTTGGAAAGATTAATTCTGAGGAAACCAGCCACATCAGAGCCCTCCATCCCCTCTGGTAACCCCACAAGCCGTACGTTATTTCTCCTGCTTTTATCCTCCATATCCGTCATCTTCTTGGTGAGTCGCTCTAGCTGATTTCTTAAATCCGTGACTGCATTCCTGTCCTCACGTGTAGTTGCCTGAACAGAATCAACGCGGTCACGTGTCTGCTTCGCAGCGGCAGCCATGGCCTCAAACTCCTCTCTTAGCTCTTTAACAGAATTGTTAGTCGCTTGTATGTCCTCACGTAGTTTACATAATGCTCTCTTTTCCGATCGCCTTTGACTGTTGAAACACTCATGATGAGTCCGATGCAAAATGGTTCGAAATTTACTGACAGGATAATAAAATATTTGACAAAGTCAGCAGAGCGAAAGACTACGTGTGCATCGAAGTCGAAGGGTCACGTGATCTCGATACTACTTTTCTTTTAAAGCGGAATGTCTGAAGAACAAATAATGTTGAAACTAGAGTTGTATCTCGATTCCTTCTGTCAAAACAACTGCATTGAACATACCTGTCTGAGTGCCATAAATATTATTTTTCCAAAGTTTGTGTGCCTATACCTCAAGCAATATTAAAGATATCGCAATATGATTTTAGATTCTAGTTCTTAATAAACTTTTATTTTGGAATATTAATTTGCCTATATCATTCAGTCTCAGAGACATATGGATCTCAATGAGGCACCATTTTCAGATTGTTGAATATTACCTATTTTCAGTGGTTGAAAACCAAATGTTAGTGATTTTGTATACAACTTATACTCATTGTATTTAAAACAGAATGTCTAACGAATAAGTAATGTTGAAACTAGGAATGCATCTTGTTTCCCTCTATCAAAACAATTGCATAGGAGATACCTGTTTGAGTGTCATAAATATTATTTTTCCAAAGATTGTGTGCCTGTAACTCAAGATGTATAAAAGTTATCTTAATATGATATATAATATTTTAGATTCTGGTTCCTAAGAAACGTTTCTTTTGGAATTGTCATTTTTAAGGCACTGTATGGTTTATATCTTAGTGCAGCTCCATGTCCAAGTTGTTGTATCCTACCCATTTTCACACCAAATGTGGTTTTGTGTTTATCTAGTCATCACCGCTGACAACAGAAATTCGTCCACCTGAAGGAAAACAGACCCTCAAAAGAACAAGACAAAAATTCAACTCAATAACAGTTTAGAATATATTTTAAATATTTAAACATTTGAGCATAAGATTTCTGTTTAAAACTTCAGGGATGTTTCAAGAACAATATAAATGTAAACATTTATGCATATAAACAAATGCATATAAACATGCAAAGCACAATTTACAAACCAATTACAAATGTTTCATTGAAAGTGTAATATAATATATGCAATTAACCATCATCTAACACCATTAAATATCAAAGGTCTGTAGTTATTGTATAGGGATTGTTTTGGTTATGGAGAATCAGGCCAAAAAGAGACTATGAACTAAAACTGTATATTTGTATTATATAAAAGTGTCATTGAAATGTCTACAAATATATTAAACTGATCTAAGATCAGTTAAAACCAGATACACACTGGTTCAAAGGCTTACAGAGACCATCGCTCCCTAGCAGTAAAACACTGAATTTAGTAAACTGTTATGATGCAAATAAGCCTCATTTACCAAAATCACGTGACTTTGTAAGTTTTGTTTTGAAGGTTACCATCACAACTTTCAGGAGCAACTGCCTACTGCGGTGAAAATTATTATGTTAAATTATTATTAATAAAACAAGTGATGAAAAAAAAAAGTTAACGAAAATAAAAACACAAGCATTTGTTATCCTGAATAAAAAGACTGTGTATCCTTTTGCTCTTAATATCTGCTGCAGATGAAGTTGAGTTTGTGGTGTTCAGGACGGCTGATCCAGCGCTGATCTCCTCCAGACTGAACTGCTCCAGATCTCACTGCGTCTTCACAGTCCTCCTCTGATGTGCCGTTCCCTGGAGCCCAGTTCTGATAGCACACAGTCTCTCCACTCACCCAGAACCAGATGCCCACAGTGCAGGAGTGACGTAAACCCAACCACACCGCCGCAGTAGACGCTCGTTTAACCACGTTCATCACCTCATGCTGAATCTCTTCTGAATGAACCGAGACCAGATCCACATGATTCTGTCTGCAGTATCTCAGAGCTTCAGACCACGTCAGATTCTCTGTGATCACAATCAGTTTATCTGGAAACCAAACAAAGCACAAGCAGAAACTAGAGAGAGACTGATCAAAAACAACATGCAGAACAAACACTGTGATGAATTTGTCATGTCAGACATATAGCGTGAACTTTAAGAGATCTGGAGGTGATGATGGATTGTGTGTGTTTTCTGAGGATCTGCTCACCTTCATGACACACAAAATGATATTGACTCATGCAAGAGACATCATGCCATCGACCCTGAGCATTCAGTTCAACAGCTGTACAGTCTTCACCATGTCCATACTTATCTGGTTGACGAAACTTCCAGTATCTGAATGAGGAGTTACTCTGATCTGACCACTGCCATGAGTCTCTGACTTTGAACAGACCAATCCAAACATGTGATCCAGATAACTGTCTATCACTGATGATCTTCTCAACCTGTTTATTCTCATTCTGGTTCCTCACACTGACCAGATCAATGTGATTCTGTCTGCAGTAACTCTGAGCGTCTGTCCAGTTCATCAGCTGATTGACAAAGATGAATCCTGTGTTCGCTTTAAGAAAACACATGAAAACAGATTAATGAATAAGTTTGTTCATTATTCTTATGCTGCTTTATGGTTTGGATATGAACAGGAGCAGCGGCGGCGGAAACATCAGAAACACGCCATTCAAAGACTTCAGCTGCTTCTACAACTGGTGATACAAGTGCATCTCAATAAATTAGAATGTCATGGAAAAGTTCATTTATTTCAGTAATTCAACTCAAATTGTGAGACTCGTGTATTAAATAAATTCCATGCTGTGATGAAGCAAGTACCACGACTCGCTTCAGTGGGAGGGGAAAAGGGAATGTGAGTCCGTGAAAGTACCAAAAACGATGGCTCACTCGCACAGCACTTTCGTGCAGGGTGTAATTTATTTACAGTGCCAATAATCCAGATAGTCCACAGTGAAGCATATACAGTATACCAAAGTACCAAAGAAACAACAAAAGTAGAAAAATAAAAATGAAAACTATATTTACAAACACACACCGTATCCACAATATACAAAAAATAAGGGTTTGCTTGAGGTACCACTGTAACACTCTCGCCGACTTGGTTAACAAGCAACTATGTGTGAGATGCAAAAGAAGGGGAACTCCGCCCCTTCTTTGGCATCACTCACCAACAGGTAAGTATTCAGGTATGTTTACACATTTTATAATTCCCCACACTTCAAACATTCATTAAATCTTCACTATATAATAATTATTTACCGGTAATACTCCAAACATACATATTCCTCATTATTGTAACACATAAACACATCAATAATGAACACATAATTTACACATAATCCCTGTTAATGGTTTCGCCGGCTTTCGGCGGCACTGCGCCGGCGCGACGCACTCTGTGCCTTTAAAAGCAGGCGCACTCTGTCTGCTCGGTTTGGCCGACGCAGCGGTCACCCACCGAAAGATCGACTATTTCCTGACAAACAAACAAACACTTGAACGTAGACACAAGGACAAAAGACAAGACGTGGATAATGTGTGTGAGGTGAATGGGTATGCGACGGTGGAAACTGTGATGTGGAGAAATGTCCGTGGGCGATCAGTTCAGCGCGTGCACTCACTTCGCCGAACGCAGAAATAACAGGTGAGGGAGAGTGAATGGAGTGTATGCGTGTGTAAGTGTGTGTTCAGGCCAGTGCCGCTCCATCAGCAGTGGCAAACAGGTGCTTTGTCACAAATGCAGACAGAATGAAATAGTTTAAGTCTTTGGTTCTTTTAATTGTGAAGATTTAGGCTCACTTTTAACAAAAACCCACCAATTCACTATCTCAACAAATTAGAATACTCCATAAGACCAATAAAAAAAAAAAAAACATTTTTAGTGAATTGTTGGCCTTGGTCACACCATGGTCATTGAACCAGCTTTTGGTACCTTTGGCAGTGTGGGCAGGTGCCAAGTCCTGCTGGAAAATGAAATCAGCATCTCCATAAAGCTTGTCAGCAGAAGGAAGAATGAAGTGCTCTAACATTTCCTGGAAGATGGCTGCGTTGACTGTGGACTTCAGAAAACACAGTGGACCAACACCAGCAGATGACATGGCAGCCCAAATCATCACTGACTGTGGAAACTTCACACTGGACTTCAAGCAACATGGATTCTGTACCTCTCCACTCTTCCTCCAGACTCTGGGACCTTGATTTCCAAATGAAATGAAACATTTACTTTCATCTGAAAAGAGGACTTTGGACCACTGAGCAACAGTCCAGTTATTTTTCTCCACAGCCCAGGTAAGACGCTTCTGACGTTGTCTCTGGTTCAGAAGTGGCTTGGTAGCCCTTTTCCTGAAGACGTCTGAGCGTGGTGACTCTTGCTGCACTGACTCCATCTTCAGTCCACTCCTGAAGTTCTCACAAGTGTTTGAATCGGCTTTGCTTCACAGTATTCTCAAGCTTGCGGTCATCCCTGTTGCTTGTGCACCTTTTCCTATCCAATTTCTTCCTTCCAGTCAACTTTGCATTTAATATGCTTTGATACAGCACTCTGTAAACAGCCACACCTTTCAGTAATGACCTTCTGTGACTTACCCTCTTTGTGGAGGGCATCAGTGGTCGTCTTCTGGATCATTGCCAAGTCAGTCTTCTCCATTATTGTGGTTTCAAAGAGCAAGAGATACCCAGAATTTATACTATATGGATGGTCATTTATTGAAACTCAAATGTAAATATTCTAATATTTTGAGATACTGATTTTTGACTTTCATGAGCTGTAAGCTCTAATCCTCAAAATTAAAACAAATGTTTTTGTTAAATGTTTTACTTTACATGTAATGAATCTAAAATATATGAAAGTTTCACTTTTTGAAATAAGTTACAAGAAAAAAAATGAACTTTTTCACGACATTCTAATTTATTGAGATGCACCTGTACTTTAAATATTCACAATGCATTACATTTAAAGATTATTTTAAAGATATATGTAGTAACATTTGTGAACATTGTTTTTTTATAATTCATTATATTCCCTTATAATCACTCTACTTTATTCAGACTCAAAGAACAGCATAAGAGCAGCATTAAACAGAGGAAAATGCAGCAACATATGTTAGTTAACTAGTCCATAGAAACATTTACTTGGACTGTAGATTACTATTTTACTGTAGACTACCATTTATAATTAATTAATAGTTAATTAATTAATTATGATTTAATGGACTATCATGAACAAGACGTTCAAGTAAAATTCAGCTATTACAGGTTTGTTTTGAGATACTGAGGGCTGAATATATCAAGCTGTATCACTTTTAGTCACTGTTGTATATTTATGGTTATTTTGAAATGGTTACTATTATGATTATTAACAATTAGATCCATATCAATCTCTCTTCCTTTCTGTGTTTTTTTTTATCTCATGCCTTTAATTGTAGGTTCCCACTGTAACATATTACTCCATATAGTTACAATAAAAGATGAAGCCTTTTTTTCTGGAAAATATTGTATCTATACAGATATTTTATCAACACTGAAAGTGTGACAAACATACAGTCGTTTCTTTATTCACATTCATGTTAAAACAGGTTTTAGTGTTGCATTAAAATTTGGTATATGGCAAATGAATAGTTGTCATTTTAAATGTCTACACTCACTGTTGTTGCAGATGAAATGTCTGGTATCATTACATGGCAAATCCTCCCATTTTCCATTTAACATAACAGCACAATAATCTCTGCCTTCTGGTTGTCCAGTAGACCAGTTCAGATAGAGCACAGGTTCATCTGAAGACCAGTGCCATTCATCACGACCCGTCTTCTGCAGCCCAATCCAGACAAACTGAACACCTCCATCATTCACACTCTTCTTCATGTCGTTCATGTTGTCAACGGTGGCCAGATCTGTGTAATTCTCTCTGCAGTATCTCTGAGCTTCAGTGAATCAGTGATCCAGTTCTTCATCTCATTTATAAAGTGATACTGACGCTGAACACATTCAGATACGGAGCAGAGAGCTGTGAAAGAGAGGGCTTGATTTAATGATTTTCAGAACAGGATCAAACCGAATGAAACTATAAACCATAAATAAAACCACAAGTAATAGTATACTTTATTGTCAACAAAAGGAAAATTGTTGTGGACTACATAATAATAACAGCTAAAAAAAAAAACTTTAAAAAAAAAATACTATCAAGATATAACAAAATATTTCTTAGATCAATTTAATTAACTCAAGGAAGCAGTTCATACTGTGAATGCAAGAAATGTGTCTGATCAATCTCACCAATGAGAAGAATGAAATATAGAATTTGGTCCATTTCTGAAGAGGAAAGATATAGATAAACTTAGATTTTAAATATTCACTGATTCATTTTAGTGTAAAACATGATTTCATTAATAATAATAATAATAAAATAAATAAAAATCCACCATAACAGGAACATAAATGTGCTGTACACAATCATCAAGACAGTATGCATATCTCAAAGTCTAATTCTAGTTAAGGAATTAACAAGTGAGTTGTTCTTACTTCAGAGGTTGTGTTTCTGTCCTGAGTCTGATGTTTCTGTCTGCAGCTTCAAACTATGTGATTATATCTGCTCTCTTCCGTCATTCAGCGTCACATCATTTGTTTATTACTCTAAAACAAAAGCCCTTTTCATTTTATTCATCATTCACATGTGTTGTGTTGAGAAGTATACAATATTCATGTTCTTCATGTTCAATAATTGCTTACTATAATAATTGCTATAATACATATAATGTGAAACTGCACCACTAGGGGCTCTAGTGGGAAATTGTGTTGAGTAGTGCGATGAACAAGAATAAAGTGAAGTTAAGAGTGATGCACTGGATGGAGTGTGTTCTGTTAAAAGAGTAAAGACGCAACAAATTGGCGACGAGGATGAGCATTTCAGTGCCGAACCCGCCTCCGTTTCTTTCTGTCAGTGGGGAGCCACCGCTTCCATTTGAAACGTGGCAGAAGATATTTCAGAATTACCTGATAGTTATCCAGGCCACTGGAGATGCATGGCCGGAGGCGCGCAGACGAGCGGTCTTGCTGCATTGCTTGGGGACGGAAGGCCAGCGCCTGTTTTATACTCTGCCAGACACAGGTACTACTTTTGACGAAGCAGTGACTGCACTTCAGAAACACTTTGTGCCTAAAGTTAACGTGGTAGCGTGCCGACACACGTTCAGGCAACGGGTGCAAAGAGCGGACGAGACTATTACGCAATACATGGCTGCTTTAAGAGCGTCAGCGGCTCCATGTGCCTTCGGGCAAATGGAGAGTGAAATGCTCCGTGATCAGTTGATCGCAAATGTGTCGTTGACTGCAGTGAAGGACAAATTACTATTAGAGGAGGACCTCACTCTAGAGAAAGCGATTACAATCGCATGTCAAGTAGAAGCTGCAGTTAAAAATTCGTCATTACTCTCTCATTCCACTGCCACTGCTATGAAGTCTGTACAAGCCATCAGTATGGATACTAAGTACGGCAGACGAGGAAAGAGCGCACGCTCAACTAAGCAGTCACTGTCTGCTCAGAGCCGATCGGAGGATCGAAAACAGACAGCAACTTGCCAGCAACTTCGGCAATGCTTCAGATGTGGATCGGATAAGCATCTGGCAAATGATAAAAACTGTCCTGCTGCTAAAGTAACTTGCAGACTCTGTGGGAAAAAAGGTCACTTTGCTAGAGTGTGTAAAACTGCAAGTGAAGTAAGAGAAGTGGTTGTTCCAGATGTGACTGTGCTCTGTGTGGATAACATTCAACAATCTGCTGCAGCCAATGATAAGATCACATGTGAAGTGAATATTGAAGCACCAGGAGGTAATAAGCATACGTTACAACTGGTTGTGGATACGGGCGCATCAGTTTCTATACTTCCAGAAGCTGTGTATAAAAAACACTTTTCGCAATGCACATTGAATAAGCCCAAAATCAAACTTGTCACGTATGCAAAAGAGGATTTACCAGTTATTGGCTGCTTATCAGCATTAGCAAGTGTATCAGCAAATGACAATGTAGTCCCTGCTACTTTTTATGTAGTGACTGCAGGATCTCCCTTGCTAGGGCTAGACTTAATTAGACTGCTGAACCTGGACATTGTGAGTGGAAAAGTAAAGCACATAGACCAGGAAGGTGAAATCGCACCTGCACCTCTTCAGACAACTGAGCATTCCACAAGTGCTGTGCACGCAGTGTCGCCTGTATCTGCTACCCACCTCGGATGTGTGAAAGGATTCATCCACAAAGTGCAAGTTAATTCAACAGTGACACCAGTACGTCAAAAATTGAGACGCTTGCCTCTCAGCATCCGCAAGGAGGTATCCACTGAGCTTAATCGTCTCCTTACAGCGGGCATAATTGAATCAATTGATGCTTCGGAATGGGTTAGTCCATTGGTGGTAGTACGTTTCAAGTTTTCAAGTTTCAAGTTTCAAGTTTCAAGTTTTATTTGTCACATACACGACTATACAGAGACTGTATAACCAGCAGTGAAATGAGAGTCGGGTCCGCTCCATGGACAGTGCAAATATTGAAAAAACAACACAAGGGAAGTAAACATAAGATAAGATGAATGAAAAATAAGATATAAAGAATAAAATTAAAATGTAAAAGAATGTGCATGACAGTAAGCTGTAGAATTAAATATAATATGAGCATGACTGTACAGAGAGGAATGTGCAACAGGTTATACATGGTTGACATGAAGCAGCCAATCACAAAAATAAAATAAAATAAAAAATAAGATACGATTTACAAGATACAGAACGTGTTGTGTGCAAGTGTGCAAGTGTGCAAATGAGCAAATGACACTGACAGTTATGAGGTAGTTATGAGGTAGAGATTAATAATGAGTGTGTGATTATGATTTGAAGTATGTCAGATGATGTTTTTAAAAGCTGACTTTGAGTTCAGGAGCCTGATGGCCGTGGGAAGAAACTCCTCCTGAGTCTCTCTGTTTTTGCCATCAGGCAGCGGACGCGCTTACCAGATGGCAGCCTAGTGAAAAGACAGTTTCCAGGGTGATTTGAATCTTTGATGATTTTGTCAGCTCTGCCTCTGCATCGTTTGATGTAGATGTCCTGCAGAGAGGGGAAGCCGACCCAGAGATACGCTCAGCTAAGCGCACAACTCTCTGCAAGGCTTTGCAGTCTTGACTGGAGCTGTTTCCATACCACACTGAGATGCACTGAGACAAAACACTTTCTATGGTCCCTGCATAGAAAGTTTTCAGGATTGTTGGTGAGACCCTGAATTTTCTCAGCTGTCGCAGATGGTACAGTCTTTGCCTGGCTTTCTTGACCTTGTTTTGGATGTGTGTAGTCCAAGTCAGGTCCTCGGAGATGTTTACGCCGAGGTACTTGAAGCTGCTTACTCTCTCCACAGGGTCCCACTGATCATAAGAGGAGTGTAGGGCAGCAGGTGTCTCTTTCTGAAGTCCACAATCAGCTCTTTGGTTTTGCTCACGTTCAGAGAGAGACAGTTGTCCTGGCACCATGATGTTAGTCTCTCCACCTCATCCAAGTATGCGGTCTCATCATTGTTGGAAATGAGGCCCAGAACCACAGTATCATCAGCAAATTTGATAATAGATGTGGATCTATGAGGGACACACAGTCATGTGTGTAGAGAGAGTATAGCAGGGGACTCAGAACGCAGCCCTGCGGGGCCTACGTTCAGGGTGATGGAGTTTGAGGTGAACTGGCCTACCTTCACCACTTGAGGTCTGCCGGTGAGGAAGTCTTGGATCCAGTCGCAGAGTGAGGTGTTTAGGCCGAGGCCTGTGAGTTTATTAGTCAGCTTGGTGGGGACTATGGTGTTAAAAGCTGAGCTATAGTCTATGAATAGCAGTCTTGCATAGTTCCATTGCTGCTGTCAATGTGTGTGAGGGAGGAGTGGAGTATGTGTGAGATGGCATCATCAGTTGATCTATTGGAGCGATAGGCAAACTGAAGAGGGTCCAAAGTAACAGGGATGGAGGAGCTAATGGTCTTAACAAGTCTCTCAAAAACCTTCATGACTATAGATGTGAGGGCCACTGGACGATAGTCATTCAGGCAAGAGGGTTTACTGTTCTTAGGCAGGATATGATGATGGATTTTTTAAAGAGGGAACTACAGAGGTAGCAAGGGACTCATTGAAGTAGAAGTGAACAAACCAGCAAGCTGATCAGCGCTGATCTCTCAACCCGGCCTGTGATCCGTCAGGTCCAGCCGCTTCCTGATGTTCACTTCTCATTAGTGCCCTCCGAACCTCGTCCTAACCTCGTCACCGTCACGTGATCACATGATTCTCACTTCTCTGCCTGCTGCTTCCTGACGCGCTGCTCGGCAGAGCCGCGATGCCTCCGTTGCTTTCAAAGCGGCCGTAGAAGGTGTTTAATTCTTCGGCAGCGACGGATCTGCTCTCACCTCCGCGGGAGGATTTGTTCCAAAGCACAGATGGTCCTTAGTCCCTGCCACATGCGTCGCGAGTCATTGAGCTGGAATGAGACTCAATTCTCTCTTGTAGCGATGTTTGGCGGCACTTACAACTCGTCTGAGAGCATAAACGAAGCTTTATATTCGCGCATATTCCCAGACAAAAGGAGCCTCGTTGTATGCGGCAGTGCGTTTGTTAACCGCTTCACGGATTGATCTGTCCATCCACGGTTTCTGATTGGGGAAAGTCCTTACAGTTATTGTTTCTGTAGCTTGTTCGGTAAGTGTGTTTACAAAGCTCACTGCTACCTCCGTGAACTCGCTGACGTCAGATGAGCTCGCCCTGAACATGTCCCAGTCGACGTCATCAAGAGCCGACTGCAGCATAGCTTCAGAGTGGGAGGACCACGCGTCACTTCCCTCTTCACCGGGGGTTCCTGTGCGAGCCTTTGTTTTATCCGGTGTGAGGAAGATGGCGCGTGGTCAGACTTACCAAAAGCAGGTAGAGAGCGGGCCTTGTAGGCGTTCTTAAACTGAGAGTAGCAGTGATCCAGTTATTCGGTCTCTGTTGGACAGGATACATGCTGGTGAAAGTTCGGCATGACCTGCCTGAGTTGGCTTTGTTAAAATCCCCTGCGATGATAAAGGCAGCGTCAGGATGTTGGTTAATGTAGCCGCTGATCACATCGTGAAGTTTAGACAAAGCCAAGCTCGTGTCTGCCTGTGGAGGGATGTAAACGGCAGTAGCGATGACCGCGGAGAACTCGCGGGGTAAATAGAATGGGCGGCAAATAATGGATAATGTTCCAGATGAGGCGAGCAGGATCGCGACAGAGAGGAGATATTCCTGGGGTCACACCATTTCTTGTTAGTCATGAAACACACACCACCACCCTTGGATTTACCAGCCTCCGCTGTTCTGTCCATCCGTATAACAGAGAAGTTGTCAGACGGCGTTACAGCAGTGTCCGGAACCGAGGGCGTGAGCCATGTTTCAGTCAAACAGATGATGTTGCAGTCCCTTATGTCCCGTTGGAAACTTATCCTGGCTCTAAGATCGTCCATCTTATTATCCAGGATTGGACATTAGCGAGCAAAAGGCTCGGTAAAGGAGGACTGTGCCCTTTTCCTCAATCTGTTCCGAATCCCAGCGCTTTTTCCACGGTGTTTTTTGTTCCGTCTCCTGTGTCCTTTGTTCTCCGCGTTCCGAAGAATCTCAAGAGCCACGATGGATTCGGTGATAAAGTGTCCTGAACCAGTTAGTGAGGCGGTTTCCGATGTCCAAGAGTGCACTTTTGTCATAGGTGATCAGTGCCGACGTTATGTGTGTAAAAATAGAAATCAAAAGTAAGTAAAAAAGTAAATAAAAGCATAGTCTTAGCGGAGCGGCCCGGACGGCAGCCGAACATAGCAGCGCCATCTTGGAATCACGTAAGCGTGATGGAAACATTAGACTTTGCGTAGATCTCCGTGAACCCAACAAGAGTGTGATTATGGATTGCTACCCATTACCTCACATGGAGGATTTGTTTACAGAACTTGCAGGTGCCTCACATTACAGTCAAATTGATCTCAGTTCTGCTTACCACCAGCTGCCTCTCCATCCTGACAGTCGTAATCTGACTGCATTCATAACGCACGAAGGCCTTTTCCGTTTCACTCGGGTTCCGTTTGGACTGGCTTCAGCGCCGTCAGCCTTCCAAAAAATGATGCAAACGGTCCTAAGGAAGCTGGATGGTGTAAAGAATTACTTAGATGACATCATAGTGTATGGTAATTCTCAGGAGGCCCATGATAAGCACCTCCAAGCTGTTCGTCACAGGCTAGAGGAGGTTGGCTTGCAGATTAACTTTGACAAAAGCTCCTTCAATCAAGCGAGCATTCCGTTTCTGGGCCATGCAATTTCTAAAGAAGGACTACGTCCCAGCCCAGATCACCTGATTGCCATTGCAGAGGCACCTCGACCTACAGACATGGTAGCTTTACGTTCATTCCTAGGTCTCACTTCATGGTTCAACAAATTTCTTCCGAACTATGCTACTGTGGTTGAACCACTGAGGCAGATGCTCAGAGCTAATGCACAAACACCACTGCAATGGAGTAAAGAGAATGTTGAAAGCTTTGATACGCTTAAAAGAATGCTGCTGCAGAGCCCTGTTCTTGCTATTTATGACCCTTTCCTGCCCACATTTATTAGTACAGATGCCTCGGATTACGGCCTTGGCGCTGTTCTGACACAACTACATCCTGATGGGGTTGAAAGGGTGATAGCTTTTGCATCCAGGACGCTATCAACGTCGGAAAGGAAATACTCTGCTGTGGAGAAGGAGGCCCTTGCGTGTGTTTGGGCGGTAGAAAAGTGGAGAACGTATGTGTGGGGACATCGTTTCACTTTAAGAACTGATCATCAGGCCCTTACCACTCTTCTCTCCACAAAGGGCATGGATAGAGCAGGTATGAGGGTTGCTCGTTGGTCTGCTAGGCTCCTGTGCTTCCAATATGATGTTCAGTACCGGCCAGGTAAAAAGAACTGTGTTGCAGATTGTCTCTCACGTATGCCGTTGAGCCATACAGACACCACTGCATCCACTGAACAGGACTTAATTTCTGAAATTGCAGAAATTCAGCCATTTCTGACTGCGTTGCCGCTGGTGGACTTTAAGGCTGAATGCGAGGACTGTCCAGAACTGTCACAGTTACGCCAGACAATTCAGTTAGGTTGGCCTAAACTGCAAAAGTCTGTCTCCAGTGACTTGCGTCTATACTTCCCTGTTAGACATGAACTGGCTGTTGAATCTCCCTTGATTTTCAGAGGAAATCGGTTGATTGTTCCTGTTGCACTGCGGGAACGCCTCATCCACTTGGCACACGAGGGACATCAGGGGCTGGTGCGAACCAAACAGCGTCTGAGAGAGCTGTATTGGTGGCCACGAATGGATGATCTTGTTCACACAATCCTATCTGCGTGTGTGACCTGCCAGGCCAGCGATAAATCGGCCAAAACGTTCACAGCTCCAATGCAGCCGGTGGAGTTTCCGAAAGGCCCATTTCAACATGTTGCTATTGATATAGTAGGTCCATTTGAGAAGGGAGCTACTGACTGTAAGTTTGCAATAACCTTGATTGACTATTTCAGCAAATGGCCAGAAGTGGGTTTTGCGTCATCAGTAACAACGGAGACTGTCCTGAAATTTCTGACCACGATCTTTGCTCGAGAAGGAAACCCCTGCACCATCACAACAGATAATGGACCGCAGTTCACTTCATTTGAATTTGCTGATTTTGTGAAAACGCAGGGAATAAAGCACATAAAGACCAGTGTTTATCACCCTCAGGCTAATGGGGCCATTGAACGGTTCAACAGGGTGCTTAAAGAATGTGTTCAGGCGGCTGAGGTGGCTCGTAAACCATGGAAATCTGCAGTCCTGACCATGTTGAAGAGCTATCGAGCAACACCCCATGCTACTACGGGTGAAACTCCTTTTCTGCTTTTGAGAGGCCGACCTATGAGAACAAAGTTGAATGTTCTTCTTCCTGAGAATAGCCCTGATCAATTCATTCAAGTCAGAGCTTGTGTGAAACAACGACAAAACAAAAGTAAACAATATACCGATCGTAAGAGAGGATCGAAGTTCCTTAAAATTGCGGTTGGAGACAAGGTGAGAGTGAGAAAGCCTTTTCACGTGAAAAAAGGAGAAGCCCGGTTCACTGAACCATTGTCAGTACAACAACAAACAGGACCGAGTACTTTTATCTTAAGTGATGGGAAAAGATGGAATTCAGCCCGTCTGTCACTATGCCCAGAGAGAGAGGAAAATTCTGCACAGGTTGAAATACCTGAAAGAGGCTGTACATTGGAGGACACTGCCTTGAGTCTGAATAGGGGCTTAAGACAGAGACGCCCACCTGGATGGACTCAAGACTATGTGATGGAATAATGTGTCTGATAAGAAACAAATAAATCAGACCAAGAAGATATGTAAAGGGTGTAGGCGGATCGCTGCCCTATCTAAAAAAAAAAACAACTTAAATGTACACTGAATCCTGAAATGGTTGATAAATGTTATTCTGTGTTATGTTAAAAAAGGATAAAAGTACTAGAAGATTTCATTATGTTCCTTTGAAATGTCTATTTGAAATAGACTTGTTTGAATGCATAAAAGTTCATTTGAATATGCTATTTGAGAAGTTTTGTTTGAGTAAATAAGACTTGAGTACGGTAATGATCTTATAAGGGATTTAATTCCTTTGAGTAAGGGGGAAAATGTTGTGTTGAGAAGTATACAATACTTCATGTTCAATTCATAGTAATTGCTTACTATAATACATATAATGTGAAACTGCACCACTAGGGGCTCTAGTGGGAAATTGTGTTGAGTAGTGCGATGAACAAGAATAAAGTGAAGTTAAGAGTGATGCACTGGATGGAGTGTGTTCTGTTAAAAGAGTAAAGACGCAACAACATGTTCTTCCTGTTCTATTTTTTATTTCTCTCTTTCTCTCTCTCTCTGTGTTGGTCTGTGTGTTCATTTGAATGTGGTAGAGACTGGAGGGTCTGTATGTTCTGTAATGAAGAATTGTATTTCCACAGCGGCTTCACAGGAAAAATCCACCTTAACAATTAGCATTTTTGTTTTCCATTTTCTTTCAGATTCAATACCGTCAGTGACCAACAGCATGTTTCTGCATCCCAAATTAAACAACATTTTCACAAAATTTAAACATATTCCATGTCTCCATTAGCACAGTATCTATTGCATCAAGTGCACTATGCACAACGTAATGACGCATGCAAATAAAAAAACAACAGCAACAACACACTCAACTCTTACTTTATGGAAATCATAGGCACAGAGAACATCCACATTATTTCACTATATGCAGGTGTACTGTTGCTCTCTCTTCATATAATGTCAACTTATTCAACAGTAAATTTAATTCACTGGAGTTACAAATCATGCTTTCATTTGATTTAAATGCTACTTTTAACCTCTTTCTCTCGTTTACCTTATTCATCGTCATCATCAAAACTTTACTAAGGACACACGGTCCTAAAACACAGACAATACAACAGACAGAATAAACACCAATACTAGTTAAAAACAGACAGAATCCTCATCATCACAAATTTACATACAGACTAAAACGCCAGTGGTTCCACATCGAGAAAAATCTGACTGACTGAGTGTCGGGTTTGTCAGCGTTGAAATGATATTTTCACCTACACATACACTTGTGCATTAAATGACGCAGCACAGCAGAGCAGGTTGGCACACCAGCACTGGCAAACATTTGACTTGCACTGCTCCATCGTGGAACCTTAAGCAGCAGCCTCAATCCATCATTATATGCTACACTGAGTTTCTGCATGCTACTCTTTCTATAACACCACCACAAGTGGGCAGTATACATAGGGGTACAAAATGCTCTTAAAAGTGTAGTCTTAACAAATCCTGAACACATTAAATTTGCACATCAGCGTATTAGCTTGGGCATACATTATACAACACTGTCTGTAAATGTCGCTATCATCAGACAAGTCATCAGTTTGTATAGGCTAATGCCCTAAGTGTTTAACCTCATCGCATACTTTAAGGACAATACCAGACAGAGAAAAGTCAGGAAATGTAAGTTTACTGTCCTCCCTACTCCTAATTATCATAATATTACTCTTCTTTACATTATATTTAATATCAAAATCTAAACCACATTGAGAGCAAACCCTCAATAACTGTTGAAGGTCCGCACTATATGGACAAAAGATCACCAAATCATCCGTATACATCCATGGTTAATGATAGTGTTACCAACAATAACAGCCGTTTAACAGCTTTGATAAGTCATCCATATAAACATTAAAGAGAAAGGAAGACAAAATACTTTCCCGTCTAACTCCATTTTCTACACTGAATGGAGCAGACACACAAGTACCCCATTTCACATGCATTAACTGATGAGAATACCAAAAAGCCAGAATTCTCACTAAAAATTTAGGAACTCCTCTATTACATAACTTGCAAAATAGTTTTTCATGATTTACACGATCAAAGGCTTTCGAAGCATCAATAAAACACCCAAACATTGTAGAATTGTGCCTGTTATACAAGTCTAAAATCTCCTTTAAAGCAAAAATACACACATCTGTACCATATTTAGGTTTAAAACCAAACTGGTTATCAGAAGTCAGGACAAACTGCTCCAGCTTATTTAGTAAAGTCCTCTGAAGGACCCTGGATAGAATGCTGGCCAAATGCTGACTCTCTTTAATATTGTTCAATTTTTTTTTTTTCATTGATCAACATGCATATGAGGACCCCCAAGCCTGCAATGAGTATGACTAGACATTGACAACCAGACAAAAAAGGATCCTTTTTAATGCTAAAATTCATGTTCATATTCACTTGTGCCATTTTTACACTGTGAGAGTAGCAGAAGCAAAGGTGCATATAGTGTAAATGTATCTGTATATGATTTACAAGAGCAGGAAACTAATCTAAATATAGAAAATGAATGAAATTTTGAATTCATGGATAATGAAAAATGCACTTTGTCACGACAACAGTTGAGTTTAAAGTGTCTCTGATGCAGTAGGATTTACCTCAGCAAATCAGTGGTGACATGATGTAATTTTCCTGCAGCTCTAGACATTTTTTTTTTTGCCCAGCTCTATGTAGCCTATATTAATTGTTATATGATGTTCATTCTATAGGCAGTGGTTGGTAAGTGTGCACCAGTCAGCTGATCAATTTAACATTTGTTATTTTGTTTACCCTGAAAATTGTTTGTGTAATGCTGAGTTCACACTGCACGATTTTCAAAGTCGTCGGATCACCATTGCACCGTACACACTGCCTGACTTTACAATAGGAAGAATCGCTTACAACTCTGTCTGGTCTGAAACTAAATTTCATACAAAGGCCTTTCCACACTGAGCATGAAAAAGCTAAACGAATTTCGGACGCGATGACGTGCTGGAATAAAACAACAGCTTCCTATGGATGCTTCCACACAGACCGCGCACTGAAAATGCAAATGTTTTTTTTTTTTCGTCCAGTCCGACGAATCTTTTCAGTTTTGCAAAGTGAAAACACGGGCCGTCCAATAAGATTTGAGCATTACATAACATGGCCAGAGCAACTGCTGTTGCCCAAAAGGTCGACGAGGTGGCGCTAAAAGCTCAGAGGACTGTATGCACGAGTGTAAAAACACCGAAGTAGAGGACTTTTCCCGCAAGAGAGAAGAGCTTGAATACTATTCTTACATGTTCACATGTGCCTTTCCGTATATAAAAAAGAGAAAAAAATTCTACACATGAATTCTGAAAGCAAATAGACCTATAATTATGAAGATAGGTTTTCTGTATATGTTTTTATGCAGCTCATGGTATTTTTTTAACAATAAAGGATGTTTATGACACATGACAAGCAGGGATCAGTCCATTATGAAACATACAAAGAGTGCATGGCTGCCTATTATAGAATCAAAATCCATTTCAGATCACAATCGGAAGTTATTACAAGCACTCAATGATGATTTAAAGTGGGTTTTGAGCAAACATTTTATAATTACATACATTTTCAATGTAGCTTGATGCTAATTGTACCTCTAATTATTTCAGATGTATTCTTGTAAGCATTATGGATATTTTGTGTTTCTGATGAAGAAACACAAGTTATTCATCTTAATTTAATGCTGTATATTGAGCAGCAGACGATGTAAACCACACGAGATACATGCACTACATGAAGAAAAAATGCATTGTTGGTCGGCACCACCTAGCGTGCAGGCATGAATTAGCAAAAGGCAAACATTTGTTTCATTTTGAGAGGTGTTTTGACAGTTCAGAGCCACCGTACAAGCGAACGCCAAAATCCAGAATGGCAATAGTCATGTTGAGCCACTTCGTCTCGCAGCACAAAGCACTGTATATAGATCCTTGCACACTGAGTTCACAGAAATTGGTGATCTTCTTTTTAATATGTGGCTCTAATATCGCTAGCAAAGCATCAAACTGAGACACTGACATCCTGAAGTAAACTTTGAATCGGCCGGGATAATCCCGCTTCTCCTTAATAAGGAGGGAACTCTCTGTCCTGATGGGCCCAATATTTCCTTTATTTTTCTTTTTTTTTTTAAGAAGCGAGAGGACAACAAAATCATCCTCAATGCTTGAAGACAACATTTAGTAGGCTACTGTTTTGAGAATTTTTTCGCAACAGATTAATTAATACGCATTGGACTCAGTGTGCAAAATTTCTGTGCGTGATGAATTTTTAGGATTGCGAATACGAAAAAACGCATGCGAAAATTTCGGACTCAGTGTGCAGAGACCTTAAGAATAATGGTCAAATGTATAACTGTTAATATTCTAAAATAAGATCTTCTTTATGACGTATGCAGCCTACAAATGCGACCTCCGGAGGATGCAGCCTTCCATTTGAGAAACGGCCTGCATGATTGTCACTCACGTGAACGAGCACCGATTTGCCTCTGATTTCGGGCATTTGTCGCCGATTTCTCAAAACCTGTTGGCGAGTGAAAATTGGGGCTAAACTCTTGCAGTGTGAACTCGGCATCAGTGACAGAACAATCCCAGCAAGTCATTATAATATTATAATAAAGTAATAAATATCCATAAAAATAACATTTCAACCATGTCGTCTGTGCTCTTTCAGCTCTTCAGACTGACAGGCAGCTGTAAAGCGCATGCGGCGAGATCCGTGTAAGGTCGCGGCATTGCTCCCAGTTTGTCCCAGCACTTTGCCTGTGGGTCATAACGGTGCACCCACGGTGTATCACGAGCCGAATCAGCCGAAGACCCTCCCAAAACATACAGCTGTCCGTCAAGAGCGGCCGCCGCGGGTGAGAGGTGCGGTCGGGGCAGCACGGGGAAAGACGACCAGGAGTCATGAACGGGATCATACGACTCACACTGCAGCTGGTCTCCAAACCCCATCCACACTGGCTGCAACCCCCCGGCCACGACCAATCGGTGTCCCGAAACCAGCATCACATGACCTGCCCGTCCCGCTCCTGCTGTCATGGGTGATCGTTTTGAGCAGCCGTGCACCGGGTCGTAGATCCACAGACACGGACAGCAGCGCAGAAGAGAGTCGCAACCGCCAGACACAAATATCTCTCCGTTCAACACGGCCGCAGCGTGACCGCAGAGAGCAGCGTCCAGAGGATGACACAACCTGATAGCAGGAGGAGGAAAAGACACATTTATATTTAATATATAATGGACATGGCTTGAACTGCTTAGTTTGTTGTTGGAATGTCAAAACGTTTAGCTAAAAGACTAAAAGTTACAAAATGCATGTTATTTTCAAATTCTAGAACTTCTTCAGAAAACTCTATTGTCCTTCAAACTTCTCAGGGGAGCCAAATTATCTGTGTCAGAGTACAAATATCTGGGTATTATTATTGACAACAAGCTACATTTTGGTTCACATTTTAAAGTCTGCGTGAACCGGAAGTTGCTGCTGACTTTATTTCAGTATGGTGATGTATTTCCAACTGAAATGGAATATTGAATAGAGGGCGGGGTTTTATTTTTGCGCTCCTCCTCTCACTCGCAGCAAACTAACGTTTGGAAGGACATTCTGCCCAAGCCATCAAACTGACATCATCAGGGAAGGGATGCCATTCCAGAGCGGAAGCAAATGATCAGATTTTGATTAAAGATTACCAAGACAAATCATTTTTTTATATTTTTTTTCAGAGGATTAACTTCCATGGATTAATTGTTCACCTTAAGACTAACAATGTGCACTAACAAAATAAATATTGTACATTTTGATTTCATGCGGACTTTAAGTATTTGTATTTAAGTATTTTAAGTATTTGCATTTAAAGTATTTATTTATTTAAAAAAAAAAACAAGCAAGTCATGTTTTTCATTCAATATGAGGAAAAAATTTGCATCCGTTACGTTTAACTTGTTCTCGATTACGGAGATGTAGTTGGTCAGCATGCCGCCTCTTACCTTCTCTCCTCCTTGGATGCTTTGTACCATGGTGCTCTGAGATTTATAACTGATTGTACATTTTCAACTCATCATTAATTATATAAAAGAGTTGCATGGCCTTCTTTGAGTATTTGGAGAAAAATGCATAACCATCTGTTGATATATACAATGCAATTTTGGGTCATTTGCCATTTTATCTCTGTTGTCTCATACAAAGAACTTCATTTGTAAATTATTAATTATGTTCTCAATCAAATTATATTTTTTGTGTGTCCCTTGTCAGAACTGAGCTTGGTAAAACCTCTTTTAAATATACCACCACTTCAGATTGGAATCTTCTCCAAAAGGAGATGAAGTTACAAAACTTGGTGTCTTATAATTATTTTAAGTCTTCATTATGTAACTTAGAGAGCAACTCAATGGTGTGTAATTGTTTTTAACTGGTTATACGATGGTTTTGTAATGTGTGTTGTAACTATGCTGTTCATTTGTATATGCAAGCTTGGCTGCTTATCTTGGCCACGACACTCCTGGAAAAGAGATTTTAATCTCAGTGAGTCTTTTCCTCATTAAATAAAGGTTATTTTTAGGATAGTCTTCCTCACTTGTCAGAATGAGCCAGTAAAATCAAAGAAGACAGACTTTATTTTTCACAGAAGCAAGCGTGAATTCCAGCACCACACTCTTAACAGTGAAAGAGGTAAGAGATAATTCACACATGCTGGAGGTAAGACAGTGAAACAACGTCACAATATCAACGTTGATTCAATTTGCAAAACCGAAACATAATTCAATGTTGATTCACCGGTGAATCAATGTTGACATGCAAGCTGGGTATATTTAATGTCACAATGTTGTGGAATTATACCATTTTGAATAAAAAATATAGGTTATCATTTACGTGATTCATCATGTGAAAGACCAAACATTATGAAGCCGTTTTCGACATACTCTGTATGATTAAGATGTATGATTATTTTATGTGAATATTTCAAAATAAAATATGATTTGCAAATAGACCAAATTAGTTGTTTTACAATAAATTGTAGTTTTCTAGACTTTTGACATTTTTAATTCCCTTAAATCTATTTATTAAATCTATTTATTTCCTTTAAATAAAAAGGTCCATCTTGGTCAAAAATTGCTTTGCTCCCCTCCAAAGTTAAGCATGCTTGTAGCTTTGTGATTCTCTACACCTGAGGTTCCTCTGCTAGGAAACCAGTGTGAACTTGAGGAGAAGTGACGTCACAAATGGCCGGAAGTTACCAAATCATTAGCTGATTCAAACACATTGAGACCTCCAACATGATGAATAATCGTGAGCAGGGCCGTGCACAGACATTTTGAGGAGCAGTGGCCCAAACCAAAAAAAGGGCACTAGGGGGGTGGGTGCTTGTTAATACAAATTTTCCAGTTGTTACAAATATACAATTAAAAGAGAAGACGGCACACTCTGTAATGATTTCAGACTTTATTGTAGATGTTTTGATAAGAGTGGGCTCTCCCTATCATCATTTCTGCCAGACTATGAAAAGGAGAAACACGTGGGGGGAATGGAAGGCACCCGTTTACTTTAAAAACTGTATTTGGCTTGTCAAAGTAAAATTTTAGCATAACAGATGTAATGGTTGTTACATCAAAGCAAATGTATCCAGGTCTAAAAATATTTATGATACATATAGGTGATTTAGCAACCTATAAAACTATGCTAATCATTTAGCTAAATATTAGCCTGAACTGGTAAGATACAGTAGCTATTTCTTTTTTTTTTCAAAATAGCAGCTATGGGGTAAACTGAGTCAGCATTTTAACTTACCCCACCATAAGACACTGTAGTAAATCTCTGAATTATAATGTGCTATTAGTTGTTTAGTTGATCATATACACAGACCCGGCGTCAAGGGGGGGCTTGGGGGGGCTTAGCCCCCCCTATGACGTTCTGAAGCCCGCCCTGCAATGATCCACGCAAACGCGACTATTGCGACTGTACTGTCAGGAGCTGGGTTACACAAAAACTACCCAAACACTATGTGTTTAAATAAATGTTGAAATAAAATAACCATTATTTTTTTAGAGTAGCCTACAATGTGCACACTATAAAAGCAACTGGTGCAAGCTGGTAATCACTTAATCCACGTCCACTAATTGCGCGAATGCTCCGTTACCTCTCCCTCCTCTGATCATTTGATCAGTCACCCCACTTTGTTCCAGAACCTCGCAAATTACAAATTAACCCTTATAAGCACTGATTTTCCTGTTTACACTAAGGATCTTTGGGGTCAATATGACCCCAGGAATTGATAGAATAATTGTAAAAAATATATACATTTTTAATGATACAAATAATATATCATTTTTTTTTGTTTACTTCCCATCTATACATTAATGCTGTGTTTTGGGAGATATGAAGTACTTTTGTACCCGTTTACCACAAAATTCCTCAACCACACCATTAGCTTGCGTGTAAAATATCACATTTTTATGAAAAAATCACATAAATGATGATCTAAATTTGATTTAAGTGGTTTCTGGATATTGATCTAGATGTTAGGTGTTGAATTCTGCCATCTGCTGGTTAGAGATAAACCTGCAAGGATTGCAGTTTAGGAAAGAAATCATTTTGACCAGCAGAGGGCCATAGAGAGCCATTCATTTGACTGGATGTGGCCAACTGCTCATATCACTACTTTAGTGATACATTTTGTGAATTTATGTATATATAAACATTAGAAAAGACATTAAAAATAAATATTATTTCAAATAGTAGAATTTGTTTGTAGTTTTTGATGCATTTTGAAATGTCTGTTTTTACAAAATGCCACAGAAATTTGACAGAAAAATGCAACATAAGACACACCTAAAGGACAAGACTTAAGAGCCAGATTGTAGTTGTAGTTGTAATTAGGTGTGTGTGTGTGTGTGTGTGTGTGTGTGTGTGTGTGTGTGAGTGTGTGTGTGTGCATGCATGTGCATGCATTAGGTGTGTGTGTGTGTGTGTGCGTGCATGCATTGTGCATGAATGTGTGTGTGTGTGTGTGTGTGTGTGTGTGTGTGTGTGTGTGTGTGTGTGCATGCATTTGGTGTGTGTGTGTGTGTGTGTGTGTGCGTGCATGCATTGTGCATGAATGTTTGTGTGTGTGTGTGTGTGTGTGTGTGAGTGTGCCTGTGTGCGTGCGTTAGGTCCCAACACTTTACATCTTTGTTCTGCATCTGTGGCTGATTTTTTTTGCCAAATTCTATAAAAAATGCTCTCTGTGTCAGTCATATCTGTCTGTGTGTGTGTGTGTGTGTGTGTGAGTGAGCATGTCTTTTCTACATTGCATTTGTGCTCTAGTACCAGGCCTTCTTTTCTGTGTGGAAATTTCCAGATTTATTCTGGATTTATTGATTTTTTTTGACAAATAAAAAAATATATATATTTTTTCGCATTTCCCATTCATTTTCAATTGGGGTCATATTGACCCCAAAGAGCACATTTGTAAAAAAAGAAAAATTACATACCTTCAGAACGACCGAATCAAGCCCAGTTTTTTTTTATATGAATATAGATAGATAATGTAGAAAAGTAACAAAATCTTATTCCACTGAGATGAAGGGAACCATTTTTTTTAACTAAGGAGAAGTTGATTGGGGTCATATTGACCCCAAAGTACTTATTTAAGCACTGCCTCCAAGAAACGAAACGCGTTGATTTTAACCGTTTGATGCTGACGATCACCGGTGTATTTAGAACATTCACAAATTCAAACTTGCTTTCGCGCTTTGTCTGGCGCTGAGACAGAAATAGATGCGCTCAGTGCTTTTAGCCTTATATAACAATGATTCAGTGTTTTCAACCACATACAATTTGGTTTCAGACATTTAAATTAATTACTAGCAAAAAATAAATTTGTTAAATAGTACACACTGATGTTTGTAAGTTTGTTTAATGTGGTGTGTAAGGAAAGTGACAATAATAACCCATTCAATTAAAATCTGACGGCGTGTTTTATATAGAATAACCCCCCCCCCGATAATCATACAAGCCCCCCCAGGTCGAGTGTCCTGGCGCCGGGACTGCATATACATACTATTTGTAGTTTATTTGATAGGGACAGTGTACAAGTGCATCAAATCTTTCTCTGATAAGAACCAGAAAATGCTTTTCATCACATTATAATCATATATATCTTTCCACCTTTAGTCGCTAATGGCCAACACACTCTCTGTTTAGTCTGTTTTTAGGAAGGCTACAACTTTGGTGTTCAACATATTGTTTCAGAAATGCAAACAATTAAATATTGAAATTTAAACTTAATTTGGTTAGTTTTATGTTGTTAAAGTTAACTTTATGAAAATAAATATGACTGTTTGTAAAATGAAATTATTAAATTAGTTTTTAAATTATTATTTATTTCACATGGATTTGTATCAGATTTGGTCAGATGGTCATTTTACACCCAGATGGTGCATCTTACCCACTGACTCGACTCGGGTCAACTTACCCCTAACCCGGGGCAAACTGAGCCATGGGGACACTTTTTAATAAGAAGCCATATTTTTTAGAACCCTTTGTCATAGATACATTCTGATCATTTACATTTACATTTATGCATTTAGCAGACACTTTTATCCAAAGCGACTTACAGTGCATTCAGGCTATACATTTGTTTTATCAGTATGTGTGTTCCCTGGGAATTGAACCCACAACCTCTTGCGCTGCTAACGCAATGCTCTACCACTGAGCCAAGGAACAGTGGTTCATCATTTAAAATGATAGGAATACTTTCATTGTACTTCTGCGTCATTTTCCCTTATCTTGAGGACCACATAAGTAAAAAAAAAAAAGGCTAATCTTACCTCACTCACCCATATAAGTGTATTAGACATTTAATTTAATATTTTACAGCATGAATCTATATTATATACTAAGAAACAACCAATTTAGAACATTTATATTATTTTTTAAACTATTTATAGGCCTACTATTAATATGGTTTTCATAAAATATGATGTGTTATAGATTACTAGTATCAAGAAACGTGATTATAATGGGAAATATACTTAATTACAAGAGTTAAAGTGTGACAAACTGCTAAATATTCTATGATTTACCTGCTGGCTTGCTGGAGCTTTGAATCCATGTTTGCAATGTTGAACTGCCTTTAGCAGCCTCCCTTCACTCTTTCTCTCTCTGGCTCTGTCTTGTGAAGAAATAAGGTCTTTTTTCTTTTTCTTTTTTGGCTCTTCTTCTTTCTTTTTTTTGTGTACAAAGTGTGCCAACAACAGCGAATTTTGTGTTATCTGATCGGGTACAATCATTTGATAAGACAATCTAATTCTAAGAACGTGGATATTTTGTTGTTATCACTTTTAAAAGACCGAGAGCAAATCATTACTGACAGAAATACAAAAACAAACTACCAAATTACCAATTCAGCGATTCATCCACTGACTGTATTGTAGATTGTAATGCATCTAGCTGTTAATGCAACTACCTTCGGGAAGAACTGTCGGAGCGGGCGGGGAAACACGGAGAGGATTTGTGGAATCAGCGGATCTTTAGCGGTAACAGAATGCTTTGAGCTGGGGTGATGGTGAGAGGGGCACCTCAGCCGATGAGGGCAAAGGGGCAGTGGCTCTAGCCACCAGGCCACCCCCCTCTGCACGGCCCTGATCATGAGGTTAGTCAAGAGAAAATATCCTGTAGTAACATGCAGATACAGAGTGCATTTATGTTTTGTTGTTCACACCAGGGGTTTACAACCCTGTTCCTGGAGCCCCCACCTACACTGCACATTTTGTACGTGTCTCCTTAATCAAACACACCTGATTCAGGTAGAGACTCCAAGACCTGAAAATGCGTGTGAGAGAGAAAGGAGACATTCAAAACATTCAACACATGCAGTGTTTGGGGACATGGTTGAAAAGCACTGATTTATTCAAGCAAATTCATGCATCTATAAGTACCAAAATACTTTTTGGTTCCCTCATATGGAAAACGTACAAGCTTATTTATATTCAATCTAAACCCCTGTAATTTATCTGTAATGGTATGCTCTGTGCGCACATGTAAAGACTCTGTAGTGAACAGCAATAGGCTGTCTTTACCTCCAGGTGTTGTCCTCAGGTGTGTAACACTCCACTGAGTCCAGACAGTTCACGTCATCACAGTTTCCGCCCAGGACAAACACCTTTCCTCTGTGACACACAGCGGCGAAGTAATCCCTGGGTCTGGACATGTCAGGAAGACGTTCCCATCTGCCCTGAGCAGGATCAAATCTGCACAAGGACACACAGCACTCGATTATTTCTAATTCTCTTGATTAAAGGGTTAGTTCACCCAGAAATGAACATTCTGTCGTTAATTACTCACCCTCATGTCGTTCCAAACCCGTAAGACCTCTGTTCATCTTCAGAACACAAATTAAGATATTTTTGATGAAATCGGAGAGCTCTCTGACCCTCCATAGACAGTAATGTAATAACCACGATCAAGGTCCAGAAACATAGCAAGGACATCAGCGCTGACACAGAACAGCATATGTTGTTTACATTCAGTAGATCATCTCCAAAATGGCGCTATAGAGTAACTCAGAGGGGACAAATTGTTGAATAAAGTCGTTGTTTTTATTTTCTTTGCGCACAAAAAGTATTCTCGTAGCTTAGTAAAATTATGGTTGAACCCCTGATGTCACATGGATTATTTTAACGATGTCCTTGCTACATTTCTAGACCTTGATCGTGGTAATTACATTACTGTCTCTGGAGGGTCAGAGAGCTCTCAGAATTCATCAGAAATATCTTAATTTGTGAGCCGAAGATGAACAAAGGTCTTATGGGTTTGGAACGACATGAGGATGAGTAATTAATGACAGAATTTTCATTTTTGGGTGAACTATCCCTTTAAGCAATCATGTGCAATATTTGCCCGCAGGTCATTTATACAGAAAACATTTCATTTTCATTTGACATTTGCCTTATCTTGCATTGACAACAAGCTTTGGTGCTTGTAGGATGTCAGATGTCAAGAGTTTATATCCCCCAATCAAAGCTTTTCTCTTACAAGGATACCTTTTCTGTCTAGTGTTTTACTTAGTATTCCCAATCTGGCAACCATACACTCGCCCTCTCTCTGCTCTGAGGGAAAAAAAAACTATATTATATAAAAAAAAAAAAACACAATGTCAAACAGATAAGTTGTAGAGATCTTCACTGCGGTATTTTTGCTCAAATGAAAGACTAATACAGTCTATCTCTTTTCTTTCATGTGATTGTTTACTATGCTACAATCTGCCAGCAAACCTCAGTGATAAACTGTGATAAATTCAAGCTTTAATCTGGACCTGGTTTACAGTTGTGATTTCTGAATATTATTTTTGCTGTTATCATAGAAAAACATAAAGGAATTTCACTGGTTTAACTTTTAAGATAAGTTCTTGTACCAGTTTTCATAATTTATCATATAACACAATTACATACATCAGCTAGATGAGGTAAAATAAACATTTTCTGGATTTGTGCTTATCTGAATGTTTATATTATATTATAAGATTATAATATTTGAGCAAAATAACCACGAGTTGAACCATTATTGTACAGTACTAGGATGATTATTTCTTATGACTGTGTGCAAACACAAGCTGATCCAAAGGTTGACCTCAGCGCAGTCTTCAGAATGTCCAGGGCACCGTAGTACTTCCGGCCTCCGAGGATATAGAGCGAGTTGTTGAGGACACACACACAGTGGCGGAAGCGTGGTGGCTCGGGGAGGTGTGTTAAAGGTCTCCACTCGATGGTTCGGATGAGTCCCTCTCCGCGCATGAAGCGCCGGGCGAACCACAGGCACAGGTTCGGCTCTCGACGCTCGAGATTCTCATTCACACAATCTCCACCAACGAGCACCAAAACCTAACGCAAGTTCAAGAAAAAAAACAAAAAACAAAACATGTATGTTAATTGAAATAAAATAAACTTTAACTGAAATAAATTATACGGTACAACGGGGCTAAAGGCCCACCTTAAGAAAAAATGTGCTATTCATTGTGCCTAAAATGTATGATTGCAGAAAAATATATGCATTGTATTGAACATTAATGGAGCAACAGATTTTGTGTCAAAATAAACCATTCAAGTTGTTTATTATGTTTAAAAAAATCTTATAAATGTATGAGGTGGCAAGAGGGGTGTTGATACAAATACTTCTTCTTTTTTTATATAATGTCTAAGTTAATACTTGTTCAAAACAATCACTTTAGCAAAGTTTGTACTATTTTCTGCTTATTTTGAAAAATATAAGAATTATTGTTTTCAATAAATATAGTCATTAAAATATGTTAATATAAAAATATATATTTTAAAATACAGAAACAAAATCATTTTAATAAGTAAAGATTCTGAAAGTATTGAAGGAGATCCAATAATAATTTAATATATATTTACAGTTGTAACAACAAATAAAATTGTATTATATGATATGATTAATATCATGTTATTAAATATGATGGTTTCATTCTAAACATTGTGATTATCTCTAATATGGACACCCAACATAATATATGATATTTACCATCTGAATCTAACCATGTCATGTCAACAAATGGAAAAGTCAGCCATCTATTAATTATGATGATAATTACTGTGTGCCTTTAGCCCCAACAGCAGGGGGCTTTTACCCCAAATACCATACTTTTACATATTATTTCATTATTTAAAAACTGTTGCTTTAATTATCTTAAACAAAACTGAAAATCATAAAGAAGACCTTTGCCTCAGAATATATGCATTAATTTTAGCGATTCTCATTTGCTACTTGAATCTACAACATTTTTAAAAACATAAAATATTAGATCAAGCACAGAATCAACTGTGCACTGCTGCACGCGATCCGTCAAAGATCAGACAAATATACACATGCATCTTGAAAAGAGAATGTTTTAGAAAGTGCTACGCCATGTTTCTGTGCCATCTAGTGGTTTAGATGAAAATAATATCAAAGACGTCTTTAGCCTCGCTGTACCCTAACAACAGTTAAACTCATTTTATTTCAGATAGTTACCAAATCAGCATTTCTCATCTTTATTTAAACCTGATGCACACTAAAATAACTAAAACAAATAGAAATGAACTATACAGAAGCATTAAAAATAATAATAAAGAATACAAAAAATTAAATTTCTATATCATGATGCTAAAATAACATGATGTTACTATTAACAATTCTTTGCGTATAATTGTCCACATTTAGCAGTTTGCTGGGCAACAGTTTATTGGCGAAGATAAACAATAAAGTCAACTGGTTTTGATTTGATTTTTAGTAAATAGAGCTTTATGTGAGCTTGCAGGAGCATATATACATACAATATATGTCAGTTGAAGTTAATAATTTGTTTAAATTGAAAATATTCTGGTGTCGATACAAACCCAATTACTATTAAGTGTGTATCGGGGTTTTGGTCATATTGGTCAATAGCCCACCGCTAAAACACTACTATAATAATAAACACGCTATATAATATTAACAATACATAACTACTGTTTTGCAGAATAATCAATCTTAGAAATTATAAATGATTATCAATTTTTTTAGGAAGGGGCAGCTTAGAAGGAAGTAAAATAAGGGAAGTGAATTGGTTGTGTATGTGGAGTATATAATTGTGACAGAATTACTAGTTTTGCCTTATTTTATGTAATGACTATTTTTCAGCTGTGTTGATTAATGCGACGGCAGCTGTCTGTGATTCACCTGGTTCGGTGTTCGTGGTTTGCAGTCTGATGTTCTCCGATCACCATGCAGGAGATGTTTCACAGTTTCCAGCGCTGTTTCCCCTCCTGAACTCCTGAGCAGCAGCTTACAGTCCTGCACCTGTTAGAGGAGAGTTGGTGGACATTATGGAGCTTTAAAGAAAACAAAGTGAGTGATTGTCCATGCAGAAGTGCTGTATCGCACCTCCTGCAGCTCCTCCGGTCTCATGAGAGCGAACCGAACGCTCTGCATCAGTCGTGAGAGATGAGACAGTCTCCGGTCTTTATCATCCTCCACCCAGTTCACCACGGCTCTGAACACAGCCAGCTGTCAGGAGAGAGAGAGAGAGTCTGGATGAGCTGCTGCTCTTTTCATGCTGATGCAGCCAGAAGCATGTTTTTCTCTAACAGCCATTCACTGCATTAGAAAGTAACAATGCATTGCAAATTAGTGGATGCTTTTCCTGAAATGAGCGATTGTAGGGAGACAGGAACATGAAAACTGCATCAATGTAAAGTTCCAGAATTGCTTAAAAAGACGCAGAGATGTAGGCTATGTGAGACAGAAAGAGAAAAGCTGGTTTATAGAGAGTCCAGCCCATTAATGAATCATTTAGTCAAAATTACTGTAACTACCGGTAAACCTCATAATCATAGTGTATATACATGTATATATTAATAAAAATATATAATTAAATTTTTTTGACTGTTTGGTTTTTTGTTTACTTTTCTAAGCAGTATTAATTCCCCAAAATATATATATTTTTTTTATTATTGTTTTCATTTATTTATTAATTTATTTAAAACATTATTTCTGGCTTGAACTTGTTCTTCTTTTTTAAAATAAAAATAAATAAAGCTGAAAATAAATTATATTTGTTTGTTTTTAATAAACTAATAAATACAAACTATTCAGGGAATAATATTTGTGGGAATTAAATCTGCTTAATAAAGTTCAAGAAATAATAGGCAGAAAATCAAGGCAAAAATAAATTAATTTTCAATTAAATTAAACTAAAAAGTAACTAAAACCAATTCTAGGAATATTATTTGTGGGAAGTAATACTGCTTATAAAAGTTCAAGAAATAAAAGCCATAATTAAATTAATATTGAATATTTTTCTTCAATATTAATTCCCATAATATTGTTTGATTTTATTTAAAATGTATTATTTTTAGCTTGGGTTTATGCATTCCTTGAACTTTTATAAGCAATATTTATTCTCACAAATATTATTTATTTAATTGTTTTTCATTTTGGTTTGAGTTTCTGCCTAACCTTGTATGCATATAAGCAAAATTAATTACAACATTTTTTAAATAATTATTTTAACTTGTTGAATTTATTTCAAATTAATTTAATTATGGCTTTTATTTCTTGAACTTTTATAAGCAGTATTACTTCCCACAAATAATATTCCTAGAATTGGTTTTAGTTACTTTTTAGTTTAATTTAATTGAAAATTAATTTATTTTTGCCTTGATTTTCTGCCTATTATTTCTTGAACTTTATTAAGCAGATTTAATTCCCACAAATATTATTCCCTGAATAGTTTGTATTTATTAGTTTATTAAAAACAAACAAATATAATTTATTTTCAGCTTTATTTATTTTTATTTATTAAATAAAGTTTTATTTTGGGTTGAGGTCTATCAGAGCTGACCTCACTGTCTGCATTGAGCGCATCTCTCTCCAGCAGACGCTGCAGCTGGACGCAGGGCAGGTCCTTGAACTTCTCCCCGTCTGCGACCCTCTGAAAGTGGGCTAAAACATAGTCCTCTGCCCGTCTGCCCAGATCCTCCAGACTGTAGGCTTCAGCCAAGGCCAGAATATCCAGGCAAGAAGTGTCATCCATATTATCCTGCAGGAAGTTTAAGCACAGCGCCAGCGCCCCCTGCAGCTGAAACTGTGAAGCTGCTTCTGTCAGATCCCACACGTTCCTGCAGCTCAGGTTCAGCCGGCCGGAGTAAATGAAGTCCAGCAGATCACGCAGCACCCATGACATCACGCCGCGCAGCAACACCACGCCCTCGCCGGACTCCCGTAACCCTCCGCAGAGCAGAGCCCGAAAGTAGTCCGCACCTGCTGCTAATATGAGGCGATGGGCTAGAAGAGAGTATTCAAGGAGAAATATAGGTATGACATAAATGACTGCAGACAAAATTGAAAAGTTGAACTGCACAAATTTGTTTTCTATAAAAAATGTTTATACATGTCAACTATGATATAATCAGTGAATGTGAATTTATTTAAAGACAACAAACCTAAAAAAAAAGTATTCTTTGCATGTTATTCCCTGTTAACTGTAGTAACAAACAAAATAACTGTCACAATAACATTCATTTGCATTAAGTGAGCAACCTTATAAGTTAGAAACAGTGTTGGGGAGAAGCTAGACGCTACTAACGTAACAACATTTTTCAGTAGTTTTACAGTAGCTCAGCTATTTTTAAAACAATGTAGCTTTTCCAGTAGCTAACTACTTGTTTTGTTTTTTTCCAGCAAATAGCACGATAGTAGCTACATTACATTTTATGAACCTGCAATGGACTGAAGAAGTGCAGCATATTCTTAAAAGTCAGCCTCGACACAGGGATGCGTCTTCTTCATCGATTTACGCTGCTTCATAACGTTACGGTTGAACCACTGATGGCAGATGGAGTATCCTGGCGATGTGTTTCATACTTTTCTGGACCTTGACAGTGTTAATTGTTTGGCAGTCAATGGTAAAGTCACAAACCTCCCGGTTTTCATCCAAAATATCTTAAATTGTGTTCCGAAGACTAACGAAGATTTTACGGGTTTGGAACGACATGGGGGTAAGTGATAAATTACAACATTTTCATTTTGGGGTGGAGTATCCCTTTAATCACGATTTGGCATAGTGCGATATGCTGCATATACTGTATGCTATTTCGATTAGCACTGTTTTAGAAATATACCTTATATTCTTGGGAAAATGCCAGAGATGGATCGAAGAGAACAGACAAATGATATATTGTCGCAGCCGTGTGTTTATTGTCTTTGTTTAGTCAGTCAAATCATTAATATAATTTTATTCAGCTCAGTGTTAGTTATATTACTTCTGTGAGGCATTCTGAGATTTTGCACAAGGGCGCCCTCCGGCTGAGTATGAATGGAATAATACATTTTGGGTAACGATAGGAAAATAATATTTCTTTCTAAATAAATTTGAAGTAAACGTATGATATTCCATATGTTGTTCTCCAGTGAACAGAAGTTAACAGGAGTTTTTTTTTCTTTTTTTTTTTTTTTTTTTTTAAATGCCATCCCTGTAAAATATTTTTCACAATATTTGAATAATGTGTGTAATAAAACAATATTGTATTTTTTTTTTTTTTTTTTTTTTTATATTCCTCATTTATGCTTATTCAGTTATTTCACATCATTGTTTTTCAATAGTAGTTTCAGTGTTTTTATAGTAACTTGTAGTGTAACTTCTTTTTCAGAAGCGTAGCTTGACTGTAGCTACAATCAAGCTTTAATGCCCCTTTATCTGAATTCTAATTTTTATTCATATTCTTTCAGCACTATTTATTTTTGGTAGAGTATCTGGCCTCAAGACTAAATGTAATATTTAATTTTGTTTATTACCTATTAATTTTAATTACTATTAATTTAACTATATTATTTCTATTTAGCTTGAATTTCAGATCTCACAGTTACCATGGAAACGGTCTCCACTGTCTGTCTGTATGAAGACATCACAGCCAATGTTTCTCTCCCACAGTGTTCGGATGACCCTCAGGCTTCTCTCCCTCTCTTCACTCCCACTGACCACAGCATCTCTGACACACAGTCGCTCGAGTCTTTCTGCCCCTAAACACCTACAGGCTTCCAGCACCTCGTCCGTTTCTCCTCTGTCCACTTCTCCACTGTAGCTGAAGTCCAGGACAGCCTTCAGTCCTGCTGGAGTCACTCGTCCTCCATCCAGCTCCACTTCCTTAAGCCCCGCCTCTCCAGATAACAGCCACGCCTCTGCCGCTTGACTGACAGCAGCGAAGCACCAGTCGGTGAGCCTTGTGGGAGTTACCTAGGAGTTTTAAACTGCAGTCCAGCAGAAGCCCCTCCTCCTTGAGTCCTCGCAGTGAGGCGAAGAGAGCATCACAGTGTGTGGGAAGCACAAAGGGGCGGAGCTCCGGGTCAAAGAGAGCTTCTATAGGAGGAGGTTTTCTGAAAGTGGGCGGGGAATGAGTTGATGTGGGAGGAGTTGAAGGGACGATTGACTTTTTTTCTCTAGCATTTCTTCTTAGACTTGAGGATGCGATGTGACTTCCAGCTTCCTTTTCTCTTCTTTCTTCACTTGCATGTCTGCTTTTCACAGAAGAAGACTGGAGATGAATGGACTTATCTGATGCCTTTTTCTCTAACTTCCCTCTGGTTTTGAACTGAGACATTGGGAACCTATTAAAAGTGTAAAAACATTCAGTTATCTGAACCAGCTAAGCATTTCTAAGCAAAGAAGTGCTACTGTTGTCTCTGTTATCAGGAAGACGTTGCATCAGATAATCAAAACAAGTTCACGAAAATCTTGCTTTACGAGAGACAAGAAAGAGATAGAAAGTGCATGTTTTCAGGACAATGCTCTCAAACATATGACCAAATTAACACTAAAAATGTGGCCTGCTGTTATTTTAAGCTGTCATTGCTTATGGATCATTGATTTCTGACACAATTAGATTAGATAATATAATTGTGTGTGTTGTGTGTGTAATACATGTACACTGCCATTCAAAAGTTTGGGATCAGTAAGATTTTTAATGTTTTTTTAAATAAGTTTCTTATGCTCATCAAGGCTGCATTTATTTGATCAAATAATAATAATTTTGTAAAATATTATTGCTATTTAAAATAACAGTTTTCTATTTTAATATGCTTAAAAATGTAATTTATTTCTGTGATCAAAGCTGTATTTTCAGCATCATTACTCTAGTCACATGATCTTCAGAAATCATAATAATATGCTGATTTATAATCAGTGTTGAAAACTGCTTAATAGTTTTTGGGACCTGTGAGACTTTGTTTTTCAGGATTCATTAAAAAAAAAGGAACAGTGCTTCTTTAAAATAAAAATGTTGTGTTACGATATACAATGCTGTTCAAAAGTTTGGGGTCAGTCATTTTTTTCTTTCTTTTTTTTTTTTAATAAATCAATATGATAGGATGTGATAAATCAATGAAAAAAGTGATAGTAAAGACTTATAGTGTTACAAAATATTTATATTTTAAGTAAATGCTGTTCTTTTTTACTTTTTATTAATTAAAGAATCAAATAAAAAAGTATCACAGGTTCCATAAAAATATTAAGCAGCAAAACTGTTTCAACAATTATAATAAATCAGCATATTAGAATGATATCTGAAGATCACGTGACACTGAAGACTGGAGTAATGATGCTGAAAATACAGCTGCGTCACAGAAATAAATGATATTTTAAAGTATATTAACATAGGAAACCAATATTAGAAATTGCAATAATATTTCACTATATTACAGTAGTGTTCCAGTTTCTAAGCACGTGGTACAACATACTTTATCTTTCACAAAGTTAATAAGCAACTTCTATTGGCAGTAATTTTTAAAAGTTGTATTCATTGGCATTGTTCTGTGAGCACTGAGTCTTTATCACGGTCATTATATCAGAGGTGACCCCTGAAACACGGGCATGTTGATTCTGACCGACACACGAAAGCTCTTGAACATGAATAATGATTCTGCAATACTCCCTTCATTACAGTTTAACCTCCAGCTCACCGTTATTTGTGTCGTAAACATCAGACATACTCGAAGCTTTGCTCTTACCTCGAAACAGCTGCAGTCTGTGAAGGGGTTTACTTTCTGTGTAACGGTGGAAAAGAAGTCTGTTTGTGGTTCTTCATATGACCCGAGCTACAGTCACGTTTTTATTTGTGTTGAGATGTGTTTGTTACTGATGGACTAATAATAGATTTGGCTGCAGCGCGCGCAGTGTTATCATGAGGCGATGCGCGTGACCTGAGCGGAATAAAGAATAAAGAAAAGAAGGGTAGCCTAATATAAGATAATATTGCCTATGGTTAATCTCATTAAATTGAAATTTAAATTATAAATAAATAGCCTATTTTAATTTTATATATGATAGCTAGCCTATGTGTTTTTATATATGATAGGCCTATATTTCTAAAATGTATTTTAATTTTGGTAATCAAAATGTATTGGCTTTTATTGAAATGTATTGACAGGTTTCTTTATTAACCCTAATTGATTATATGTTTCATATCTACATCATTAATTGTACAGCATCAGGCGAATAGCATGTGCTTCCTAAGAATAAATAATAAATAAATGTGTTTTATGCTGTTTTGCTCTTGCAATGATATACACTATATTGGCAAAAGTATTGGGACACCCCCTTCTAATGAACAGGTTTGACTACTTTAGTAATTTCTATGAGTACAAATCTTAATGTTAAAGCATATAATGATATTCTAGGGAATTGTGTGCTTCTAATATTATAGCAACAGTTTGGACTCTGTTCTATTCTAACATGACAATGTCTCTGTGTATAAGACAAGGTTCAAAAAGAAAATGATTGATTCAGTCAGTGTGGAAGAACTTGACTGGTCTGCATAAAACCAAGTCCTTATCCCAGTTTAACACCTCTGGTGTGACTGTAAATATGCAGACCTTGAGACAAAAACTCATCACCAAACACCAATGACTTGTACATACACTATATAGACAAAAGTATTGGCACCCCCTTCTTTAGAACAGAAAAATGCACTTCCAAATCTGTGGCAACAACGATGGGAACATAATTCATGTATTTAAAAATTGTATTTCATCTCTGTTGCAACAGTTTTGGAAGTGTCTAAAATGACTGAACCCATATGTACAAGTCATTGGTGTTTGGTGATGAGTTTTTGGCTCAAGCTCTGCATTTACAGTCACACCAGAGGTGTTAAACTGGGATTAGGACTTGGTTTTATGCAGACCAGTCAAGTTCTTCCACACTGACTGAATCAATCATTTTCTTTTTGAACCTTGTCTTATACACAGAGTCATTGTCATGTTAGAATAGAAAAGAGTCCAAACTGTTGCTATAATATTAGAAGCACACAATTTCCTAGAATATCATTATATGCTTTAACATTAAGATTTGTACTCATAGAAATTACTAAAGTAGTCAAACCTGTTCATTAGAAGGGGGTGCCAATACTTTTGGCAATATAGTGTAGCTACTCAGTCGACGGTATGAGTGAATGAACGCGAGCATCCAAATTTTACTAAAATGTTCTTAATAGAGCTGTTTACATGGCGTGATAAAATGAAATTCTCATGAAATTCTCTGCGAAACATTAATCCATTCCTGTATCATATTTTAGTGCTGTGCTTAATTCCAGGAATGATCTGAAGCGCTGTGGCACCCGTTTACAGGCCTATATGAGTCGCACTCCCTAGAAAGCTCTGCCTACTAAACCATGATTACCTCAGTCAGTCAGTCAGTAATGAGCAGTTAGCCAACAAATTGTTCAAGATAAGATTTTTATACAAACCTGCGAGTGTGTGTGCGCATAGACAGATTGTGGCATATTTCACGGCTGTGTAAAGCATTGAACACTATGTTAAAAGTTCCCTATCCAAGATCACTCGTTTCTTTACACAAGTGAACTTGAGACCTCGAGGCCATAAAGTCTAGGACGTTTGTAAAAGGAGTTTCTCCAAAAGATCATAAAATCAGTAGCCTAACAATAAAGTACACTACTTATGTTTCTTTTGCTGTACATTTGCCTTTGGGTGTATAAGCAGGGCTGGATTTACCTCTTATCGTGACATAGGCAAAACAATTTTTTGGGCCCCCCTTCCTTATTAATAGGCCTATATAATATTACCACCCCAGCAAACAAAAATATTTCATAATCAGTGGAAACTGTTACAGTGTTTTCTATTGCAATAAGTGCTTGTGTTCAGTCAATAAAAATTGAATGTCTTAATTAGTTTGAGAATGGAGAAAGACCGTTCCATTAATAGGCTCCAGCGTCGTGGCCACATAACCACTTCAGGAGTGCATTATTTCTCTAATAATTTTAATGGCCTGGAGTCCCAACCACACATCAAGACATTGTTCAGATGGATTATTTTAAGACATTTGTCATGTTTCTGTCCTGAAATCTTGTGCGTGTTGAACTAATTTTTTTGCGCACCTCCATTGCAAATTTCAAAACGTAATTTTAGAGCTAATAACAGAGGCTAACACAGTTATTAATGCAGTCTAACTTAGTTATTAGAGAGAGAGAGAGAGAGAGATTAAGCACATGTGAATACCGGAACACCGCATCTGTGCGTCTCTCAGTAGTGTTCAGCAGCAGTGTCTCTAGCAAATCTTTAAGTTGAACTGCTTCAAGAACCTCGCTACTAAGAAATGTTATGTAGCTTTTCAGCTATTTTATTAATACATTTGCATGGCAGCCGCAGCACTGACAACACGTTTCTGTGCGCGTCTCCCCGTTTGTGCGTGAGTGCGTGTCTGTACTGTGTGTGCATCTGTGAGAGAAAACGGGAGAAAGAAAGCGTGATTTCCGTACATAAAAAAGGTGAAAAACATGGAAATAGTTTGTCATTTTTTACCCTATTGTTTGTTATATTTATTTGCTCAATGTCTTCTGGTATTTTGGTTATTTTACTCTTGTAGATAGCCCATAGTATAACAAAAAAAAAATAATCTCTTCATAGTGTTTGGGCCCCCCTGGACGAGCGAGCATAGGCACATGCCTAGAATGCCTGTGCGTAAATCCGGCCCTGTGTATAAGGCACTGTCAATTCAACTAAAGTTAAATGCTTTAATCGCCATACTTTGTTGACTATATCATAAACTTTCAATCATATCATAAAATCTATCAGAAGTCCATTTTTAGCTCTTTATACCACCTTTTCCATTTATTGTTGCATTCTGTGTAATGTAATATCAGTCTCATATTATATGTCATTATTTGGGTTAATGATTGACCGGAAGCTGTTGATACAGATACCGTTATCAGGAGAATCCGAAGAGGAAACGGAGCGCGCTTGACATCTCTTATGTCATCAATTACGCAGAAACCAGCGCTGGTCCACGTGGGATGAGAGGAGGTGTAACTTCTGCTATAAATTAAGAAAGCCAAGATGATAACGGAAGACAAAACTGCAGAGCTGCTCAAAAGAAGATGAAACAATAATTCTGTTGGTAATGGTGTGCTCTATTTGATCATTTTTATTTCAGAGTTTCAAAGGAAGAGGAGAGCAGCCGTCAACCGGCTGAAAAACATAAAGTAAGTTATTTTTTTTTTTTAAATCTACTATTTTGCCCAAAGACAAGTTCAAATAGCCTATCAATGTCACGAGTTTGATTAAAGCAGATTGAAAGTGGTGCAGAATCTACAATATGGTGTATTTTCTTTCTTTCTTTATTCATTCTGTTGATTTAAATTTGGGTAAATTATATGAAATATAAAAATTTTCATTGAATTAAATTAATTATATAATGTATAAACATTAAAATATATTAAATAAATAATATTTAAATGTGTGTTTGTTTATTTATTTTAAAAATCGTTAAATAAATAAATAACATAATGAAATTAGGTCCAGACCAGCTATAGCTTATTTATTTATTTATATATATATATATATTTTTTTTTTTTTTTTTGCGTTCCAGGAAAAGCTGATATTCTGAGTTTTCGGGTGTACAAATGGGTCACCGCTTCTCCAAACGCAGGCTGGAGGGCGCAGAGAGCTTGTCTCCAGGTCGGTTTTCGGTGAGTGAAGAGGCTCCACCGCATTACTCCTCTTACAGCACCGGCAGTGAGACGGCTATCACAATGGATACGCCGACACAAAGGCCGTCAGAAGTAATGAACTCAAGGCAGGACAACAGACGACCCTCCATATACAGCACCATAGATGCCATGCCGCATCTGGAGTTTTATGCCAACGCTACCGCCACGGGCCGCATCCGGCGCAGCAGGCCATCGCTGGAGACTCTGCGCAAGGCTGCTGATGTGGGTCATGTGCTTAATAATAATAAAATAAAATAAAAAGTAGTGCAGGCATACTACTGAAGTAGTGTAGTACTGAAGTACCGGAGTTCACAGTTTTTTAGGACCGCATTTTTAAGACCCTTTTTGACAGTGCCATCTAGCCAATTAGCCAAATCTATTCCAACCTAGGAGTAAGACAAACAGGCACAAATACAAGACTCACAGATACTTATTAATTTGTTATTTATTTATTTAATTTTATTTAATTTTATGTATTTTATTTTAACGTAAGAGTGGGTCCGGCCATTTTAAACATGGTCCAGTTATTTATCTGTGCAAATAAGTGGTTAATTATGCTGCTCCATGTTGCAAACTGGTTATGTGAACTTTAGTTTATTGTTGTATTCATAAACACATTTAAGGCCAACCATTTAGGCCTACCATGTAAACTGTTTACAGAGCTTTGCTATTCTTAGTTAGCCTATTTATAGGCCTATTTAAACAGAATAGCCTACATGATATTTGGCACAATGTGAACAGAACAGAATGTGAACAGAATACAATTTACTTTTGCTTTGGCAAATTGCGTAGGCTACTTATTCCATGAAATCTAAGTTTAGAACCAGAATAGAACCAGAATACTAACCATAGCCTAATAAAACAAATTTGGTTAAAAAAAATCCAGAAGGATACCAACGGTTATTTAGGGGCTGCTTAGGAGAATATATCGATTTAATTTTAAATAATTAAAATCACCCAATTCAGTTTGTAGGCCATAGTATAAAATACTATAAAGTATGAGGGGAAACAACAACAAAACACTAAAATCTAAAGACTAGCCTAATTGCGGTCCTGAAACTACAGTCCGGTACCGCAATATCACGCTACTCTGTTGTAACGTAGACTACTTTTGAATGACTCTGTATGAACTTAAAATGTGAATATGCATGTATGTGTTGGTTTAGGATGCAGAATCCGGCAGTAACACGGGCTACTCTGGTAGGGGAAGCGTTTCTGCTCTACAGGAGACTGGAAACGAGTCTGAGGAAAACGGGACAGGAGGAAAGACTGCCCAGCCGGTGCGCTTTGGATGGGTCACTGGGGTTATGGTGAGAAACCGTGAAACCTTCACATGCATGTGTGCAAACGGCCAAACGCGCGCACGCATACACGCTCTCTTTCTGTCTTTCAGATTCGCTGTATGTTGAACATCTGGGGAGTCATTCTGTTCCTGCGATTGTCCTGGATCACATCTCAAGCAGGAATCCGTAAGCCTGTATTTGTATTAATATATAAAACAATACTTTTTCACCTGGTCATTCTAGATAAACTGTCTGTGCAATGCAATAATGCGACTTCCTATAATGAAAACACAGGGTATTTACTTTGGTAAAGATTATGTTGCTCAAGAAATTCCCACGTCAAAAACTTTTATAGAAGGACTTCCCAGAACTGTGTGTAATCTCTGATGAACGCTTATCATTCATGTGTTTTGTCTATTCTGTGGACTGGAGCTAGACATTGTGTCCTATTCATTATTTCCCCCCTCTACTTTAGTTCTTACCTGGTTAATTATTCTGATGTCAGTCATTGTGACCTCCATAACGGCTCTGTCTGTATCTGCCATTTCCACCAATGGAAGAGTTTCTTCAGGTGAGTCACTCCACAAGAGTGTGACAACAAGCTGATCAGATTGTGATTATCAGTGAGGCTTTGCTGCGTAACTCATCCTTCATGGTTTGTGCTACAGACATACACTCTTAAAAATAAAGGTGCTTCACGATGCCATAGAAGAACCTTTTTGTCTAAATGGTTCCATAAAGAACTTTAACATCTGAAGAACCTTTCTGTATCACAAAAGCCTCTTTGTGGTGAAAGAAGGTTCTTCAGATTATAAAAAAGGTAAGAAAGAGATGGTTCTTTAAAGAACCTTTGACTGAATGGTTCTTTGTGGAACCAAAAATGGTTCTTCTATGGCATCGCTGTGAAGAACCTTTTAAGCACCTTTATTTTTAAGAGTGCATAATGATGTGACTTACTGGAGAGAAGTATGCTGTTTTATTTCTAAGCAATTGGGCAAAAACTCCAATAGATTCTGACTGAAAAAATGACCTGATTCTTATCTAGAGACCTTACTAACATGTTTAAAATGTTTAATGTGGATCAGAATGGTCTGGATTTGGAAGGTTTGGTCAAGATCAAACCATTTGAACTACCCATTTTTTAAAGATTTGATCCAATATGATAGCTGAAATACAAATTGCTTTTGAACAAATGGGCCCAGAATATCATAGTAGCCTCTTCTGACCATTAAGCAACCAGCAGGCATCACATTTCTTTATATCTCATATGTCTCCTCCACCCGTCAGGCGGTGCGTACTTCATGATCTCCCGTACTCTGGGTCCTGAGTTGGGGGGTCCCATCGGTGTGGTGTTTTCTTTCGCCAACGCTCTCGCTTGTGCGCTCAACACGGTGGGATTTTCAGAGACCGTCAGAGATCTTCTCGTTGTAAGAATGACTCAAATGAACACAGTGCTTTTGTTGCATGACATTGTTGTTTGTGCAACGATATGCTAATTGTATTATGTTTATGATGCAACAGGAATATGACTCACAAATTGTGGATTCAATCAATGACGTCCGAATTATAGGATCCATCACAGTCACTGTGCTGCTTCTCATCTCATTGGCTGGGATGGAGTGGGAGTCTAAGGTACAATCCTGAAAATAAACATGCATTTTACAGTACAGTCACTGTTGGATGTTTCTTATGCAACTTGAGCGATGCACTGGAAAACATCTTCATTCTGCCTTTGAATAATTGAATGAATGTATGTATATGTTTTTGTTTTTGTTTTAATATACATATTGTCTCAAAAAATCACCAACTTTCCCTGAAAATTAATTAGTTCTCATCCATTTACTTAGTTTAGTGGTTCCTGACCTTTTTTGTCAGCTGAAGCCATTTGATCTCAATTTTACTTGAAATTCTAGATTTCAAGTAAAGCTAACTATTCCAAAAAAGTGATATATATTTATATATATATATATATTTTTTTTTTTTTGAGCAATTCTGTCAGCATCATGAGCCTGCAGTTTCTTCACACTCCTCTAGAGGTTCACAAAACTCTTCTTATGAAACTCTTGACTTAAACAGGGAGTCAAATCATCAGCTTATAATGCAGTGCTTTCCTTCTTTCATTCTCTCATAGACTCAGATCCTGTTCTTCTTGGTTCTTATGGTGTCTTTCGTCAACTATTTTGTTGGCACTTTGATTCCACCGACTCCCCAGAAGCAGTCCATAGGTTTCTTCAGTTACCGCAGTGAGTGTGAAGTGTTCATTTGTCTGTTTGCATGTGCCACATCCTGCAAATCTTTTGTAACAAACTGTCTGTCAAGATCCAGATAGGGTTTAGTCAGTTCCTAGAAGCTTAATTGGTTTAGAAATATTTAACTTCTATAAAACCAGACAACATTACTTAGTACCATACAAATGACTGTAAAGATTTAAGCAATGTTTGCTTGAAAATAAAAGTTGTGTCATTATTTACTTAGTTTATGGGTTGTGAATGACATACAACACAGTTATTGTTCTGTGAAACACAAAAGCATAAATTATTTTGATTTATGACTTCAGTTTTGGTCTTTTCAATCTACTTTTAGATTGTCTTTTTGCCCTTTTCGTATTTGATAGACATAGTCACTATGAAGTGTTATATGGAGGGAAAAAAAAATTATGACGTTAAAAAACTACATTTAGGATTAATTTGTTTAATTTAATTTAGGATTCATTCAGTTTCATTTGTGATGCTAGTTTCCTATTAAAACACCCCAAAAATGATTGTGCAAAATATAACTAAACTATTTTGTACAACATTGTTTTTCCAGGCGATATCTTCTTGGAGAACCTCTTCCCAGACTGGAGAGGTCCGGATGGTGACTTCTTCAGAATGTTTGCCATCTTCTTCCCATCTGCCATTGGGATCCTTGCTGGAGCAAACATCTCAGGAGATCTGAAGGTAACGAACATTTGCAAACATGCCGGAATCCAAAATGATGCTACTAAACTTTGAGGTCTTCATGGATTTTTACAGTTCTTGAATACATGAATAATAAATAAGTGTATTGTGACATTAGAGACTTGTGATTATGGCTTGTCATCAAGTCCTGTGTTTGTGAATGTTTCAGGAGCCTGAGATTGCCATCCCAAGAGGGACACTGATGGCCATATTCTGCACCACCATTAGCTATTTAGCCATTTCTTCAACCGTGGGTGAGTGTTTAATACATTTTATTACGAATTTCACATGCCATTACGGCCAATGCGAGTTGAGTATCAGCACCAATGTTCAAGAAGTCAATTTACTCTAAATAATAATTAAAAAAATATATATAATTCTAGCTAATGCACATATTAACTTTAATAACAGCCTACTCTTAAAACTGATGCCTCTGATTTTCAAACTGTTACTCTCCTCTTCTATCATCTCTCATTTTCAGTATAACTAAACATTGAAAATGTGTTGCTTGCAGTGATAATAAAATGAGCAGAATTGTCAACATATATTGCCTGTGTTGGTTGAGTTTAGTTCATTGCCTGTGTTTAGTCTGTCGTTTGTCTCTATAGTTATACTAATTTGGTTTCCACCATGATTACATGATGATTATTCTTTCTAGTTTAGTTCTAGTTTAGTTTCTTGTATTCAGTTCTTGATATATTTTTGTTTAGTTTGTGGTGCTTCTGTGGGTGTGTTGTTTTGTTTTATTTAATAAAGACTGTGTTTAGATGTCTTAAATGGTACATTGATTTAGCATGTTTTTAGTACGTGTTTGATAGAGTCAAGGTTTCTCTGGCAGGAGCGTGTGTGCTGCGCGACGCCTCCGGTAACTTGAACGACAGTCTGCCGCTGAACTTCACCGAGGCGTGTGAGGGTCTGAGCTGCAGTCTGGGCTGGAACTTCACCGAGTGCCAACAGAGCGGCACCTGCTCCTTCGGTCTCTCCAACAGCTTCCAGGTGAGCGTCTTCAGTGTGCTGCTGTCCTCTTGAGAAGACACCAGACACCAGTCTTCTCACCTAAGGCCGTGAACTAAAGATTCTTAGTTTTGGTGTGTGAATGTAAGATGTGTTATTCTACTGATTGTAGTTGATCAAATATAAATAAACAGCAAAATGCCTGTGAACTGACAGCCACTGATCATCAGGAGTGTCTACTGAACGGAGCAAAGCAGAAGAGAAAAGAGAGTTTAACAAGAGAATCAGTAGATAATGACAGAATGTTCAGTTTAAAGCAAATGATCTACAAACAATGTGACTCTATTAATTAGACTGACCAAATGAAGACGAGGGATTTTAGGACTTTTGTGTGATTTTTACCAAAGCATTTTGTAGAAAACCATTGTAATTCTTTCTTTCTTTCTTTCTTTCTCAGTCTTTTTTGTTTTTATTATTTTTTTCCCCGCTAAGGATAGTTATTTATTCATTTATTGTAAATAGGTTATTAGAGTTAATAATTCCTGTATGCACTTATTGTTTTATTAATTACTTGGGATACTAGAGATAATTATCGATTGATTGATTGATTGATTGATTGATTGAGTCATTGATTCATTCATTCATTTTGGAAGTTTCATTCGGATCCACTTGTCTCAAAATCTGAGGAGATTCTTTATGTCTTTATGGTGTATCTTGACAATATAACTTATTTAGTCACTTATTTAGTTAACTTAATTAGTCAGACTGTTCACTGCTGTTCTGTATTGCTCTTTCAGACGTTCCACTGGTTTGACAGATTAAATCATTGTGCATTAATATGGTTTCCCGCTCATATCCCCAGGTCCTGGTCCAGGTCTCTGGCTTTGGTCCATTGATCTATGCGGGCATATTCGCAGCCACCCTCTCGTCTGCCCTTGCGTTCCTCGTCTCCGCACCCAAAGTCTTCCAGGTAAAACACCAAACCCTAAAACAGATAACAGCTAATATGGAACTTCATAAGCTCATCAAAAATTCAAACCCACCTCCTCTTTTTCAGTGTCTCTGTAGAGACAACATATACCCGTACATCGGCTTCTTTGCAAAGGGTTATGGGAAAAACAATGAGCCCCTGCGAGCTTATCTGCTGTGTTACATCATCGCCATGTGCTTCATTCTGATTGGTGAGTCGAAAAGCTACATAATGTTCAACTTTTATACTGTATGTATTCTATATGTTTATTGTACAAATAATTTTTAATATCTCCACAGCTGATCTGAACACAATCGCTCCTCTGATCTCAAACTTCTTCCTCTGCTCTTACGCTCTCATCAACTTTAGTTGTTTTCACGCTTCTATCACTAATTCACCCGGTGAGTAAAAATAAAATTAATGAAAAAAATGATTATCTGTTCTATACATATGTTGAAGATTAAATGGGTTATACAGACATTAAATTAAAGGTTAAAAAATGTTTCCACAAAAAAAATACAATAAAATAAAATAAATTAATAGATAATGTTGAAACAAAGTTGTTATAAAATGTTGAATATTTACACAAATAATAAATATACAATGATACGTAAAATGAATGAATAAATTAATATGTAAATAATAATAAGTAATGCTTGCATTGAAACTGCTTTTCAAAGCCTGTTGAGTCCAGATCTATATATATATATATTTCTGTTTCCTGAACATTTATTTTTCTCATTTCAGGATGGAGACCATCGTTTCGGTACTTCAGCCCCTGGACGGGTTTGTTTGGTGCCGTTGTTTCAGTCATACTGATGTTCTTGCTCACCTGGTGGGCTGCGCTCATCGCTTTCGGTTTAATCATCTTCTTATTCGGCTACGTGATCTATAAGAAACCTGGTGAGATGTTGACCATTCAGAATAATGATCACATTGATTTGTGTGCTTTTACCTAAAATGATGACGACATCTGAACGTTTCTGTGTCGTTGAAGAGGTGAACTGGGGTTCGTCTATCCAGGCCAGTACCTACAACATGGCTCTGTCCTACTCCGTGTCTCTCGCAGGAGTCGAAGATCACGTCAAAAACTACAGGTCAGACGAGGCTTTGAGAAATAGATGGATAGTCCAATCATAATTCATGTTTCTGGTTTTATTGTGTGAGATTCATTGGAGCAAGTTATCAAAATGCTGTCTTTGTGTTCTATATTTTCAATGTTAAAATCACTTAAATCACCACAGGGCTATTTAATAATGATAACCAATAGCCAAATAGCTATTGTCATAATGTCATAATTATGAGATAAATAGTTGAAATTATGACTTTCTAAGTCATAGTTATGACAGAAGTCAAAATGTGTTATATATATATATATATATATACATATGTATATGTATGTATGTATGTATATATATATATAATGTCAGGTTTTACTTTTTATCAGGATTTCAACTGTATCTCATAATTGTAATGAACATTTAGATTTTATATTCATGGATTTGGCAGATGCTTTTATCCAAAGCACCTTTTTTACTGCATTGAAATCATACTTAAAAAAAAAAACAGTTATTTTCCTGAAAATGAAACCCATGAGCTTGACAATGCTAGTGCCATACTCTACCACAGGGGTTCTTAACTCCGGCCCTTGAGGTCCACTTTCCTGCAGAGTTTAGCTCCAACCCTAATCAAACACACTTGAACAAGCTCATACAGGACTTCAGGATTAAGTTACTGGAAAGCGAGCTGGAGCTAAACTGTGCAGGGAAGAGGACAGAGTGGAGAACCCCTGCTCTTCCACATCTTCTTTCACATTAATTGAAATGGTAAATTACATGGTGTTTACCGTGATTTGGGTCATACAGACATTCTTTCGTTTCATCTCATCAGGCCTCAGTGTCTGGTTCTGACAGGTCCTCCGACACTGCGTCCAGCGCTGGTGGACTTTGTGGGCTCTTTCACTAAAAATGTCAGTTTGATGATTTGTGGTGACATTCGCATGGTAAGAACCAGTTGAATGATTTATGTGTGCTTTATTTTTCTTTCTCCCTTAAAAAAAAAAAAAAATACACTTCTAAATTAGACAGTTAAATCCTCAAAAGACCAAAAAAACACAAAACCATTATGGTTCTGATTCTTGCTTTTTAGGATGATGAGAAGTCTGTTTCTCAGCGCAGTTCTAATGACATGGTAAAGTGGCTCAATCAGAGGAAGGTTCGTTCCTTCTACACGGCCTTCAAGGCGTCCAGTCTGAGAGAAGGAGCCCGGTATCTTCTACAGGTTACTAACACCTCGATGCTTCAGTGATTAAACATGAGTAGAACAGATTACGGTGCAAATCGGTTTTTGGATGAATTATCATATTCAATTCAGTGAGACAATTACTGTACCTTATGGTTTTGCACAAAATGAATGATTGTGTTTCATACATTGAGCATTAGTGATTTTTAATCTCTATGTTGTTTGTTGCAAGGTTTTTTCCCCTCATTAGTATGCTTATTGGTTTTATTTTGAATACTTTTTTCCCACTCTTAAGGCTTCTGGTTTGGGAAAGTTAAAGCCGAATATACTGGCGATGGGATTCAAAAGGAACTGGCAGGAAAGCAGCAACAAAGGCATAGAGGACTATATCAACACCATATAGTGAGTGAACATAACCATGCAACTCCAGAGATCTGTAGAGAAAGAAATAACAAATTATGTGCACAGTAATGCAAAATCTCATCCTCTTGAGTGTAATTCAGAAACAAAGATTATTTAAATTGTGAAGTGTACATGTTATACACCATGAAAGTTTTTGTTCAATAATAACATGGTAAAGTAACCTTTACTAAAGAGAATTTCCTCTGAGAATGAGAATTTGCCATTTGGATGGAAAATATGAAATGTTGGGAGACAATGTGAAAATTGGAGGGAAAATGTGTTTCAGTGGGAAAATTGGAAATTTGGAGGGAAAACATGCATAATTGTGTTTATGTACATTATTGTGACCTGAAATTGGCCTTGAAATGTGACCTTGGCATGTTTTTGTGAGATTAACTCAACTAAAGGCAAAAATAAGGTATTTTTGTTTACTCTCAGTGACTCTTTCGATTCCAACCATGGCGTGTGTGTTCTCCGCATGATAGACGGACTGGACATCCGAGACGAGTTAGACACTGAGGGTATATGTTGTGTTTGTCTGTGTCTGTGTATGTTTTGTACAATATTTGAACAATTGCAGTAATCCTATGCTGTGTGTTTGACAGTCAATCATGCTTTTGAGGTGGACGAGGCCATCGAGTCTGATGATCAGATTTCAGACGCTGATTCAGGTGAATAAACCGATCGATGCATCTTCTCTTTGTTCTTCAACCTTATCTCGCTCCTCGGTTCTCCTTTCATCTAATTCTGCCCTTTCAGATGTCGACAACACAACGAACATGCCGATCGATCAGATCAAAACTGTGTTCCAGAGCAAACAAGGGAAGAAGACCATTGACGTGTACTGGATCTCTGACGATGGAGGTCAGATATGGATTGTAATCATTACAAGGCTTCAATCAGCATAATTTGGGTTTGATAACCCTTCAGTTAACACTAAACAGTTGAGTAATGCAGCTAAAGTCCTAAAAATCTCCCTTTCTTTGTCTCAGGTTTGACTCTGTTAGTGCCATACTTGTTGACCAGAAGGAAATGCTGGAGACGGAGCAAAGTCAGAGTGTTCGTCATTGGAGAACAGCAAACCATGGAGAACGACCGCAAAGAGTGAGACTCGTGAATCAATACAATCATCTATACCAGTGTTTCTCAACACTGGTCCTGGGCGCACCCCAACACTGCACATTTTGTGTGTCTCCCTAATCTGACACACCTGATTTAACTCATGAGCTCATTAGAAGAAACTCCAGGACCTGAAATGGGTGTGTCAGATAAGGGAGACATACAAAATGTGCAGTGTTGGGGGGCGCCCAGGACCAGGATTGAGAAACACTGATCTAAACTAACCATCGCCCATAGAAAAGAAAAAGTGGCAGAGGAGATTTAAATATCTCAGATTTCTTCTAGACAGCAATTTGATTAAATGGAGAACTTTCTCTAATGTTTCCTGCTTCTCAGATGTTTCTTCTTAGAAGGAAAAGTTCCCAAAAAGCAGAACAGATCTCATTAATGTCTCAAACTGTGCTTGGATTCGCCTAGATATGCCAAAGTCTGCAATCAAAAGTCAGCTCTCGATATGAACTGAAGTTTTTGTCAAATTCCCCCAAGATCAAATGACCGCTTGCTGTTTCATCATTAGAATAATCTGATTCGAGCACATTAGATCAAATTATTTCAAATCATGAGGGTCATTAGAATCATTTATATTTCACCAAATATCATAACTGTTTGAATGATCAGAATCATCTAATTCAGAAAAATCTAAATCAGGTTATCTGAATCATTGGAATCATTAGAATCAACAGAATCATTACAATCATTTGAATCAAAATAATCATTTTAATCACTTGAATCAATAGGGAATAATCTAAATCATCAAAATTATTATTCAGCAAATATATTAAACAACATAAATTCAAATTCCTTTAGAATTCAAAGCATAATTTTAAAAGCAAAGAGCATGTTGCTTCATCTGCTTGTATTTTGAAAACTTTGATAAAAGCTGTCAGTTACTGCAACTTTCCTGTACAGCTTTCCTGTAGCTCAAATGGTAGAGCATGGCGCTAGCAACGCCAAGATCATGGGTTCGATTCCCAGGGAAAGCAAGAGCTGATAAAATGTAAAAAAAAACGTAACTTGAATGCAATGTAAGTCGCTTTGGATAAAAGCGTCTGCTAAATGCATAAATGTAAATGTAAAATGTAAATGCAACTCTATACACCTGTTTGTTCTTGAATATTTATTATTTAACTATCCTATTAATAAAATCTCTTGTCTTGCTCAGAATGATGACTTTGCTCCAGCGTTTCCGACTGGACGTTCATGATGTCATTGTGATGACGGACAGCGAACGGCCGCCCCTTTCCAAAAAGTAGGTTTATCCCCAACGGGTGTGAATGCAATTCATATGAAATCAATCTGAAGCAAAGAAAGAGATGTGCTATGGTAATAACAACCGAATGCTGTAACAGAATGTCTTTGTTGTTATTAGCATGAGGAGCTTTGAGGAAACGCTCGCCCCCTTCAGGCTGAATGAGGGACAGCTGGACGAGAGAACGGTGCAGCAGCAGAGAACAGAGTTTCCGTGGAAAATCACGGACAAAGAGATGGACGCTCTGAGAATCAAGGTGTGTGTGTTTGACCTCAATGTCCAGCTACAATAATAAATCCAACTCGCCAGCTCAAAGTCTCTCTCCTCCTTTGACAGTCGGAGAGGAAAGTGCGGCTGAATGAAATCATACGGAGGAATTCGAAGCACGCCGCGCTGGTTCTAGTGTGAGTATTGACTGTAATTCCATTAGCCATTACTGGCTGCTGGTCAATATGTAATTCATACACAAAGCACAATCTGATAATATTGGAGTCTCATAAATCATTTGTTTAAAATGTAAGAATCATAATTTGAGGGTAAACACACCTGTTAATTATTAATAAACGTGTGTGTTTTAGGTCTCTCCCCGTACCGCAGGCGGATTGTCCCAGTTCTCTCTATATGTCCTGGTTGAGCACGCTGAGCTGTGGTCTGCACTGTCCAGTCCTGCTCATACGAGGAAACCAGCAGAACGTCATGACCTTCTACTGCCAGTAAAACAGACACGCCATTTACTCACTCATCCTGGCTCTTTAAGGCAAGACACTACACACAAACTAGTTTCTTGTTTCAAGTGCTTATTTGCACTTTCTCTATTCGTGTCTGTAGATTTCAGTTACAATCTATATCTTTAAAGGCCAGTTTCTCAAAATGAGTTCACTCCAGCAGCACTTACATAAACCAAATTGTACAGTTTTATTCTTGTCTATATTCTGAAGGTTTCTGGCTGTTCATGGTATTTTCTGATTTACGGAGTGAAAGAGAAATCAAAAATCCCCTCTGTGAAAACCTTTAACGCCAATGTGTCAACATAATGAAACGAGAATTTTGAACCTGGCTTTGGATGCAAATTAATGCATATATAAGATTTAATAATGTAAGATATCAGAAAACTTGTAACACAAATAATAATAATAATAATAATAATAATAATAACTTAATAAAAATCTTATTGTAATCAATCCACTGGGAAACTATAGTAATCTCCTACGTATTAGTTGTTTTTCCCCTGTCTTGCCTCCACAGATGTGTGGACTTACTTGGACATGTGCAATTCATGGATTTGTTTGTTTGTTTTTTTATTGCATTAAAAATATCTAAAATAAAGTACAGCAGCCCCAAAACATATCTGACCACTTTTCACACTTCAAAATGTTTTTGTTTGTTTGTTTTTGTTTTTTGGTAATTAATTTTTATCTAATACAGTGACATTCAGATATTTTGACTCTAACTTTATTTGAGGCCACTGTAAATTTACCTGCATAAATATATCAAGTCTTCTGTTGAATGTTTTGTCTTTGTCTTTTGACTCATTTATTATTTTGCTTAAAGCTTGTTATATGTATTATTGTATTTCTATGTCTGTGTTATGGAAGTCTTGTATGGTGAAAGGGAAGTTGCTGGAAATAATGAAAATAAAATAAATAAATAAATTAGTTATTCATGTCTGATAAATATTTAAATTTGTGCATTATTTATTATTTTTGAGCTTTGTGAGGGGGCAGCTGCGTACACAAACACTCCATGAAATCTGTGTTTATTTCAGATGTAATGTTCTGTACATGTTGTGATGCTTAATTGTTTCTTTACATGTGATTGAACATCTTTTATAATGTTTTTATTCTTGGTGTAATGAGAAAATCAATGAAAGTTGACCTGTTCGTCATTGTGCTAAATTGTATTTTTCACATTGAAAAGCAGATCAAAACATGCTTGTAATTCATAATAATCTAGTATTTATATGCAGTCAAAATGTAACTTAAATTATTGATTATTATGTTTTGGTCAATGAAATGTAATTTTACAAAGCAAGAGCAAATAAACTTATTTTAAAATATTATAATTGTGTCTTGTTTAAATTGCATGAAACTTCTACCCTGAAATTAAGGTCCAGAGATCAGAGACAAAGTGCTTTCCCATGTCTATTCTATCCTTTCAACCGAATTGTTAACCTGTATAATCCAAGATAGATTATACAGACATAAGAACATGTCAAATAAACATACATCCACAGTCATACAGTCATTGTACAAGTTAGACTCATTTCAGTTAGACAGGTTTAACATCTTTACATCACTGAAACTGACTGCAGCTTTACGTGCAGGAATAGATTAGTTTAATGATGAACAGTCACATTTACTGACAGTAGAAGGTCATGACGTTCTCCTGGTTTCCTCGTATGAGCAGGACGGGACAGTGGATGCCGTAGCTCAGCGCGTCCAGCCAGGCCATATAGAGAGAACTAGGACAGGTGATATCAGGGACTGGAAGAGAACTGAAATACACACACACACACACACACACACACATTAGAGACTCTTAAAAACACACACGACCAGTCACATGTTTGCTTAAATGACTGAAATCAGTTACAATCAGTTATATCAGAATCAGAAAGAGCGTTTATTGCCAAGTATGCTTGCGGATACAAGGAATTTGTTTTAGAGTCATAAGCTTCCCGTTTACAGAGACAACATCGACACACAGACAATAAAAATAAGATGAGGATAAAAAATACACATATAAATATAAATAAACAAAAAAAATGAAAAAGAAAAATAATTTGAAACAAATGATTGTATGTACAGTTGTGCTATAGATGATAGAATGGAATAGAAGGAGATGCAGGGATGTACTAGGATGGAGGTGATAGCAAATAAATATAAGGTTATTGTACATTGTTATTGTATAATGTTATAACTGTTCATAAGGTAGATTGCCTGGGGGAAGAAACTGTTCTTGTGCCTGGCTGTCCTGGTAATTGGGGCTTTGTAGCGCCGGCCAGATGGCAAAAGTTCAAAAAGGGGATGACTTGGATGTGAGGAATCCAGAGTGATTTTCTGAGCCCTTTTCCTCACTCTGGATGTATACAGTTCTTGAAGGGTGGGCAGGGGGGCACCGATAATCCATTCAGCAGTCCGAACCGTTTTCTGTAGTCTTCTGATCCCTGATTTTGTAGCTGAGCCAAACCAGACAGTTATTGAAGTGCACAGGACAGACTCAATGACGGCTGAGTATAACTGTTTCAGCAGCTCTTGTGGCAGGTTAAACTTCCTCAGCTGGCGAAGGAAGTACAACCTCTGCTGGGCCTTTTTTACAATGGAGTTGATGTGAATGTCCCACTTCAGGTCCTGAGAGATGATGGATCCCAGGTACTTGAATGTCTCCACTGCAGTCACAGTGCTGTTCATGATGGTGAGTTGGGGGAGTGCAGGGGGGTTTCGCCTGAAATCCACGATCATCTCCACTGTTTCGAGCATGTTGAGCTCCAGGTTGTTTAGACTGCATCAGACAGCCAGCTCTTTAACCTCCTGTCTGTAGGCAGACTCGTCACCATCCTGGATGAGACCGATGACTGTAGTGTAATCTGCAAACTTCAGAAGCTTGACAGAGGGGTCTTTAGAGGTGCAGTCGTTGGTGTACAGGGAGAAGAGCAGTGGGGAGAGAACACATCCCTGAGGAGCTCCAGTGTTGGTGGAGCGGCTGTTTGACATGAATTTCCCCAGTCTCACTAGTTGCTGCCTATTTGTCAGAAAGCTGGTGATCCACTGACAGATAGAGCTAGGGACAGAGAGCTGGGTTAGTTTGGTCTGGAGGAGTGTAGGGATGATGGTGTTGAAGACCGAACTAAAGTCCACAAACAGGATCCTCACATAAGACCCTGATTTGTCAGAGGTTGCTGCAGAGGTTGAAGGGGTGGGGGGTCAGACATGTCAGTGCTCAGACCATACGCCGCACACTGCATCAAATTGGTCTGCATGGCTGTCGTCCCAGAAGGAAGCCTCTTCTAAAGATGATGTACAAGAAAGCACGCAAACAGTTTGCTGAAGACAAGCAGACTAAGGACAAGGACATAACATTACTGGAACCATGTCCTGTGGTCTGATGAGACCAAGATAAACTTATTTGGTTCAGATGGTGTCGAGCGTGTGTGGCGGCAACCAGTTGAGGAGTACAAAGACAAGTGTGTCTTGCCTACATTCAAGCATGGTGGTGGGAGTGTCATGGTCTGGGGCTGCATTTATGCTGCGGCGCCCGGGGAGCAGTTGGGGGTTCGGTGCCTTGCTCAAGGGCACCTCAGTCGTGGTATTGAAGGTGGAGAGAGCGCTGTACATTCACTCCCCCCACCTACAATTCCTGCCGGACCTGAGACTCGAACTCGCAACCTTTGGATTACGAGTCCGACTCTCTAACCATAAGGCCACGACTTCCCCAGAGCATGATCCCCTCCCTTCGGAGACTGGGCCGCAGGGCAGTATTCCAACATGATAATGACCACTGCCTTGCTAAAGAAGCTGAGGGTAAAGGTGATGGACTGGCCAAGCATGTCTCCAGACCTAAACCCTATTGAGTATCTGTGGGGCATCCTCAAACGGAAGGTGGAGGAGCGAAAGGTCTCTAACATCCACCAGCTCCATGATGTCGTCATGGAGGAGTGGAAGAGGACTCCAGTGGCAACCTGTGAAGCTCTGGTGAACTCCATGCCCAAGAGGGTTAAGGCAGTGCTGGAAAATAATGGTGCCACACAAAATATTGACACTTTGGGCCCAATTTGGACATTTTCACTTAGGGGTGTACTCACTTTTGTGGCCAGCAGTTTAGACATTAATGGCTGTGTGTTGAGTTATTTTGAGGGCAAATTTACATTGTTATACAAGCTGTACACTCACTACCTTACATTGTAGCAAAGTGTCATTTCTTCAGTGTTGTCACATGAAAAGATATAATAAAATATTTACAAAAATGTGAGGGGTGTACTCACTTCTGTGAGATACTGTATATACATCTCCTGCTGATTTTGTATGTTTGCCCACTGACAAATAAATTATCAGTCTATAATTTTAATGGTTTAATGGTTTATTTGAACAGTGAGAGACAGAATACAAAAAAATAAAAACAATAAAAAAAAAATCCAGAAAATATCCAGTGAAATAAGTATTTGACCCCTTCGCAAAACATGACTTAGTACTTGGTGGTAAAACCCTTGTTGGCAATAACAGAGGTCAGACGTTTCTTGTAGTTGGCCATCAGGTTTGCACACATCTTAGAAGGGATTTTGTCCCACTCCTCTTTGCAGATCTTCTCCAAGTCATTAAGTTTTCGAGGCAACTCGAACCTTCAGCTCCTTCCACAGATTTTCTAATCTCAGCTCCTTACCTGTATAAAAGGCACCTCGGAGCCAGAAATCTTGCTGATTGATAGGAGATCAAATACTTATTTCACTCATTAAAATGCAAATCAATTTATAACTTTTTTGGGAATATTTCTGTTTTAAACCATGAAGGTGAGCCAATGGATATCACACAAGCACGCGTTTGCACCAGGGTTTGCACACATGCAAACTTTGCTCAAGATTTATGCTGGTGAATGTCTTAATCTCAGTCAATTCACTATAAGCAGAAAGTGAAAGTAAAAACGGAATGACGGAGCTTTCGGCATCTGACGCCGCATATTCTCTCAGAGACAAAGAGAGACGAATCTACTTCAACATGCTGATAAGGATATAGCCTATAGATGTTTTCATTTATTTCCTTTATATTTCTCTTGTGGCCTGTACATACTGAAAAAAAAAAAAGAAACGTATTTCATGTTAAACAGGTTGTTTTTGAAAGTCAGTGCTTGAAATAAAAGCTTTTTATTTCATTGATTTTTATTGATGACTGCAGTGTTAATATTTTAATTATAGGACTATAATTAATTGTAGGTAGCCTACAGCCTAATAGACCTGTTTTAAAAGACCTTTTTTTAAAAACATTTTAATTGAGGAGTAAATATAGCCTAATCTTATCCTCGCAGCGCGTCAGTTATGCATTAATTATTGCTGGGCAAATTAATTGTACTTTTAATTTAATAATAAAAGTAACTTCATAATAATAATAGGCCCAATAAAAATAAGAATGTAACAGGCCTACATTAATTGGAAATGTCAAATCCTCTTAAGATTGCCAATAATTTATGTTTTTGACAATATCTCTGGCTATCGTCGATACAAGATCCAGCAAGGGAGGTCGCGGGGCAGACAGCACATTGCCTGTTACATCGTTTGGGCTGCATTGTTGAGCGCAGTGGCACTGATATTTCACACACTTTAAGCTTTTATTTTCCAAACGTAATAGGATTAATCCAACGAATCGTTCGGTTTGTAATGCGCACCGAACCGAAAGCCTCGTACCGAACGGTTCAATACGAATACGCGTATCGTTACACCCCTAATATATATATATATATTAGGGGTAGAACGATACATGTATTCGTACCGAACCGTTCGGTACGAGGTACGGGCTTCTCGGTTCGGTACATGAGGCCTTACAATGAATAGAGGCAATTCACCCTCAATCCAGAACGAGGCACCCGCAGTAATGCAAAGCTGTTTGATAACTGCCAGCAGAAGAACAGCGAATGCCACGAGTTGTGCACTTGAAAACAAATCCCACTAGACAGTGACCATGTGCTGATTCTGAACACGTCTCTCACTGACTTTAAAGGCACGCGCACTCAACTGTTGACGAAACTCAACTCAACGAAATGGAGCTTTGTGCTCGTGTATCCTACCTCTCTCATTTGGCATAAATCCAAATATTCCATAATTATTCCATATTTGCGATATAACATATCTGAATGCTAAACTATTATTTATTATGTAAATTATAGGCTTTGTACTTCAGTCGCGTTCCAACGGTGGCACAGAGGCGGGCGCGCTGATGTTTGATTCACTGTATTTTATTTTGATACAGTACCAACTGTGCTGTCAAGTTAGCAATGCTGGAACTGATGTGTTGTGTGTGTGTGTGTGTGCGCGCGCGCTCCGGCGCGATCACTTTAACTGTTTCCTTATACCAGCAGAATCAACTTTAAACTTATTGTCTTATTAATAATGCATCACTGTATAAAGGTCTGCTTTTATTTGTGTACGCATACAATGAAAACAAAACATTGTGCTTTTGTAAAATAAAGAAAGCAAATAGGATGTCGCTTTCTGCCATTTGAGTTTCCTTTCTGTGAACAAATTAAGTGTCAAAAATGAACTGAAACTCAGCATATATAGGCTACATTACGTGTCGCACTGTTTTTTTCCCTTGTTTATCTGTAAACTAAATCAAATATATTTCAAGAATGTGTGTTTTTATATAAAGAATTTATGTACTGCAGATTTTATATATATATAACATAATTTAATAATATTTAGTATTTTCACATCTAGGTGGATTTTTTTTTTAACTTGTACTACTGTCTGTTCAAAATAAATGAAAAGAAACTGAGCATCGTAGATTTGTTGTTGTTTTTTTCCTGTTGTACCGAAATCGTATCGAACCGTGACCCCCGAACCGAGGTACGTACCGAACCGTGACATCTGTGTACCGTTCCACCCCTAATATATATATATTAATTATGGTTTTAGTTAAAGGCAATAACCCTGATCTGTACTCACATTACAACCAGAGCAGTGTGAATTGAGTTCTTCTTGATGATCTCGTTTAGTCTCACTGTACTCTCCACCTGATAAAAAAAGACTGATGATCATACTCAAGTCGAATTGATTTGTTAATTTACACATTATTTTAATGCAGCTTCACAGAAACAAACTGTTGTTTAACCTCCTGAGACCCTGTGCCCTCATATGAGGACATTATATTTTAGTGAGGGTGCAGGGTGATATGCCGGCAGCCATATCACCCTGCAGCTCAAGACTGGTCGCCCACTGAAGCTAAGAAGGTCAGTACCTGGATGGGAGACCTCCTGGGAAAACTAGGTTGCTCCTGGAAGAGGTGTTAGTGAGACCAGCAGGGGGTGCTCACCCTGTGGTCTGTGTGGATCCTAACGCCCCAGTATAATGATGGGGACACTATACTGTCAAAAAGCACCGTCCTTCGGATGAGATGTTAAACTGAGGTCCTGACTCTCTGTGGTCATTAAAAATCCTAGGATGTCATTTGACAAAAATTAGGGGTGTAGGGGTGTTTTTTCTTCTGGGTCTCAGGAGGCTATAATCAATGCATTATTGCTTTAACACGGATACATTTTACTTGCATTCAAATCCCCACACACCACCAAATACACACACACACCTTTGGTTTTATGGCCTCCAGGTCTTTGTTGGACACTTTCCATGGACTCAGTCTCTTGAGCTCCTGTACGTCTCCTCCGGCCTGTTCCTCACTCAGCCTGAAGGGGGCGATGGTTTCCTCATATCGCTGCAAACTACAGGAACAGAGAGGAAGAAAACCACAAGAGCTATAGAAGATGCATTTTTAAATATGTGTATTTATGAGAGCGTTTGCACGTTTCTCACTTTTTCGCTAGAGGAGCTTTATCCACGTCTGTAATCACAACGATGTCCTCGATCTCCAGTCGGAATCTCTTTAACAGCATCTTCATACTGCAAAGATGAACAGGTTTGAAGAACCACCATTTCTGCACTTCAAAACTAGAAATGTGGTTACAAAAATGATGATCAACTCACTCTTTACGGTCTTCCTCCATGGTTTCTCGGCCTCCTAAGATAAATACTCTGAGTTTGCTCTTTTTCCAGCGGTTTCTTCTGGTCAACAAATACGGCACTAAAAGAGTCAGACCTGAAAGAGAGCAATGGAGTTTCACAATGAGAAAATAAATATGGAAATTATTTTCAAAACAGCTTTTAAGTAGGCAGCCGTGTCTCACCTCCATCATCAGAGATCCAGTAGATGTCAATGCTCTTCCTGCCCTGTTTCGTCTGAAACACTGATCTGACCTGCTCATTCGAGCCATCGTCAGAAATATCTGGATGGAGAGTCAAAAAAGGAGCAAATCAAATGAAGCTCAATTGAAACTACACAGCTTTGTTATTATAATAGAAGCGTTCTGATTGGCTGACTGAGTGATGGCATCAGGACTTCATTATAATCTTTATTATTTGATTTTCTATTATTTTATGACGATCTAATGTTCTTAGTGTTTGTCAAATTACATTTATGAGCACAGAAAATGTGTCACCTGAATTCCGGTCGGTCTCGTCCTTTTCACACTGCGGGACTTCATCTGCATCGAATGCTAGATTGTCAACTTCACATGATCTGCCTTCAGGCAAAACAAACCCACATCGGACTTGATTTTACAACTCAAACTGCAGTGTTGACCCATTTTCAAGTCATCTTACTGTATAAAACACACACCTGCACTGTGCAAATCATCCGTTACGTCCAATCCGTCCATCATTCTCAGAACCGCGATGCCGTAGCTGGAGTCGAATGCATCGCTGAGTGAAAAACATTCAACAAAATCAAAATACAAAGAAAAGTGTGCAAACAATTCACTAATATTTGTGAACAAAAGCAGCAGCTCACCTGATGGTGTCGACGTAGTCCTGTAAGCTCTCCGGTTTACATTCCTGCCAGTTCGTCTTGTAGCCCAAAACCAGAGTGTTTGGCCTCAGTTTACCGAGACCTGAAGCCTAGAAAGACCATTGACGAGAAGAGCAAAGGCTCTGTGAGAAGTACAGGACTAGGAGAAGAAACAGATCTGAAGCTAGCGACAGTCATACCTGCATGAGATTATGTGCGCCCTCTTTCAGACTGTCAGAGGTGAAGGACGTGTAGAAAGAGCGAACTTTCCTCTGATTCAGCCAGTCCACCAGCATATCGGTGCTGTGCTGCGGGAAACTGGACTTCTCATCCTCCTGGAAGCATATGAGAGCAAACAACTGCCTTCACATCACAGGTTATGAAATAAATAAGTTATTTAATTGAGCAAGGAAGCATTAAATTGCTGGTTTATCTGAATAAGACGAATGTCACGTACCATGATAATGTTCCCACAGATCATCAGGCTGATGTTTTTGGTGAAAGTCCCCACAAAGTCCACCAGAGCGGGACGAACGTTTGGAGGGCCGGTCAGAACGAGACACTGAGGCCTAAGAGAGAGTGTTTATATGTGAGCGGCTGGTGTATCGTGATCTAAAGTGGTCAGTTTGCTAATAATCTTTACCTGTAGTTTTTGACGTGGTCTTCAACACCAGTCAGAGACATCGAGAAGGACAAAGCCATGTTGTAGAAACCTGCCTGATAAGATGTGCCCCAGTTCACATCTGGACACACGATCAGACAAGACAGCAGTCAGTGTGTTTACATATCATGCTATTTCTTTTTTTTATATATGGTCATAATCTGCATCATTTACTCACATGGTTTTTTATAGGTGACGTAGCCTAAGAGACAGAGAACGATAGCAAAGGTGATAAGAGCGGCCCACCACGTGAACAAAAACATGAGCACGAAAGACAAGAACGCAGCAAACAGAGACGTCCATGGACTGAAGTAACGATACTGCGGCCGCCAACCTGTGAGAGATGATAAACATGATTATCAGACACAGATGATGGACTAAAATTACGATGATAATGATGAGGTTCTCACCAGGTGATTTGGTGATTGTTGCATGGAAGCAGCTGAAGTTGATGAGGCCGTAAGAGCAGAGGAAGAAGTTGGAGATCAGAGGAGCGATTGTGTTCAGGTCACCTGAAACATCAACATGATACCAAACGTTAAAGCGTTCACAGAGAGAAACACCTCTGATCAACTGATCTGGAGGAGATCCAGGACTCACCGATGAGGATGAAAGCCAAAGCGATGGTGAACATGAGACAGTAGCCACGTAGAGGCTCGTTGTTTTTCCCGTAACCTTTCCCAAAGAAGCCAATGTAGGGGTAGATGTTATCCTTGCACAAACACTGTGAAAATAAAACAAACAACAAACAAACAAAAACCCTTAAAATATTACAATCAACTTTATGTTGAATAAAAAGCATTATTCCATGGTCTGTCTGGATACTGGATTCTGATTGGCTGGCAGGTATGCAGTAAAACCGTTTAATGCACAGGTAGTTCCAAGTCAGTTTAATCACCATTCTATATTAATGCGCTGCTTTAATTGATGCACACTAACCAACACGCATCACTCGCACGCACACAAACATACATACACACACACACACACACACACACACACATATACAGAGAGAGAGAGAGTTTCAATGTCATTCTTTTAATATTACTTGTTCAAATGTTATTTCAATTGCTATATTGTTCCAAATTACACTGTTGTACATGTTCTCTTCTCCTATGCATGCTTTGGCAACGCAAAATGTGCTTTTGTCATGCCAATAAAGCTAATTGAATGAATTGAATTGAATTGAATTGAGAGAGAGAGAGAGAGAGAGAGAGAAGAGAGGTCGGAGATCATAGATTGAGCTGCGCACAAAAATAAATTTGTCAACGCTTCCCCGCAATTTTTATTAATAAAATAGCCTAGATACTAGATCTCTACATTATATTCCTCAGCAATGAGGTGTAAAATCACTGCTTTTTAAGTAATTAATTGTTTGTAGAGAAGCGCAGACGCAGGTAACAACTGTCATCTCTCTCTCTCTCTCTCTCTCTCTCTCTCTCTCTCTCGATCGATAATAATTGAAATAAATACTATAATTCATTCAAATAAATGTGATCTTACCGCACTATTTCATCTCTGTGTCTGATTTGAAGCGGGCTGAATGATAGAGAACGTGCCATAACTGAATATTTTTACCCAAATATGTGCGATGCAAAGAGCAATACTAGTTTTAACTTGTCTATAACTTGGCAAATAACCATGGAATAAGCGGGATAATCAACGGCTAGCCGTGCATTAACGGGTTTTAAATGCACTTCATGGAGGCAACCACCCTCGGGTGGTTCTTGGCCTCTACGTCGTGCATTTAAAACCCGTTAATGCACGGCAAACCGTTGATTATCCCTTACTTATTATCAAAACAGACACACTTTGTACCTGGAAAATTTTGGGAGCGGACACCAGGAAACCCAGAGCTGACGACAAGGTGGCAGCAAAGATCCCGATGGTGATCAAATGACCAGATGCTGAAACTGTGGCGAGAATCTGGAGAAAATAGGATAATATATTTCATCCATCTCCAAAAAAAGACAAATAATACTACATTTCAAATGTTAAATTATACTATTCTGAGCCACATTTCTATAGCTTTAAGTATTGGGTTAGTAAAGCACACCGCTAGCAATGCCAAGATCATGGGTTTGATTCCCAGATCATTTATGCAAATCTACTCCACTTTCCAGCAGTCAGAGTACACCAATGTGAAAAATGCAATCACCTGGAAATGGTTTGCCAATCCAAAGCTACATGTGCCGTTCTGTTCACACTGGTCAAAATCCCAGCCTAATTTACAGCCCAGACCGGTGCAGTGGATCGAGGAATTAAGTGCTAAACTATCATTTAGACTGCCAGATGCATCTCTTACAACACTTGCAGCTGAGGGGGAATAGAAGGAAGTGCTTTACTGAGCAGTTCATCAGTAAGATGCACATTTCATTTCACAAGTGCTAAAGATATGAAAGGACGTGATAGAAATATGTTTAATAGTAGGCTAGTAGTATGCATATTTTGGTTATAGGCATTGGCCAATACATTATTTTTTTCAAATCTAATGTTCCCAAATGTTCTGGAAACCAAATATTGTTAGCTAGATTAAAATATGTTTGTTTAAAAAAAAAATGTTTAAAAGTTGTTTCATACCGATTAATTCAAATTATTTCTAATTTAGTAAATATCATGTTTTAAAAAACATGCAATTGCAGCTCATGTTATTTTCTTTTTTTTTTTTCTTAAATATCATTCACCCTCTAATATCAGCATATATCATCAAACAATTTGTGTCAGTCGGCCACTTATGTCTAATCTCACCAACTGTGACTGAGATCAATAAATAGCTCAAAGTGGTCCAAAATATGGCCAGCAGGGTCCCTTTAGGAATCCCACCCGATGGATCCTGGAATAACAAGGACATTTATGTCATTTCTGTAGTGTTTTAAAGGCACATTAACTTTGGCACTAAAACAATAAGCACCAAAAGCAAGATTACCTTGAGATCTCCACAGATGTTGACACCAGACAGAATTCCTGTGGCAGAAGGGAAGAAGATGGAAAACATCCTGAAGAACGATCCATCTTTTCCCCGGAAGGAAGGCAGCAGATTCTCAACAAAAATCTCAGCTGGGAGAAAAAAATGGTTAGTTTTTGCTGTTCCTTCAGCAAACGTTCTGGCTGTGAACGTTCTGCATTACGCTCAGATATTTACAATAACATAGATTGACCAAAAAGACATTCAGGATACAGGAGGAGTCCGTGCCATCTTTGCTTTTAAAAGAAGAGCCGGCAAACGTGATTATCTCATTCTCTGGTTGAGGCTGGTGGACCACCATCACAAGTCATAATTATGGGATGAAATGACAAAATTATGACATACTAAGAGATAAAAGGTCAAAGTTATGAGATAAAAAGCCAAAATTGTTAGAAAAAAATATGACATACTAAGTAAATTATGAGATAAGGCAAAACTATGGCATAAAGTGACAATTATGAGATTAAAAAAACATAATTAGGAGATAAATAAGAAATTCACATACTAAGTCATAGTTCGAGATAAAAAAAGTCAAAATTATGTAATTTATGAGACAAAAAGTTATAATTATGAGATAAATTATGACATTTTATTTCATAATTAATACTATGTCATCAATTGAATTTAATTATGATTTTGACATTATTATGATTCATCAAAGTATGATTTGTTTCTTTCCTATGCATGAACTGGTCTTTAATTGAATTAGTTTTGTTGTATCAGGGCACAAATATCGACTTCATAATTTATAAACAGGAGTTTCCTGGATGCGCTCAAATGCCTCATTAGATCAGGATCTTGTGTACTCACCGCGGTAGCCAAAAAATCCCATAGCCTGCTTCTCTATGCTGGGGGGAATGAATGTCCCCACAAAATAGTTAACTAAGGAGAGCAAGAGTGCGATGAAAAACAGGATCTGAGCCTGTGGTGGGGCGAAAACCAAGAAGAACCTTGTCAGTTATGCTGTCAAAAGAGGCAGTATAATGGGAAATGTGCAGAAACAGGAGTAGAGGAACTCACCTTCGCCTCCCAAGCCATGCCAGCAAATGTGATGCAGAGGAGGAGGATGACAGTAATCGTCCCTATGATCCTCACATCATTGACATCGTCCACCATCTGAGCGCTATTGTCCTGAGAAGAGATAAAACGATTGCGAGTGAAAATTTAACATCTGTGCTTTCTAGAAGAGACAGAAATAGCACCATTAGAGTGAATATAGCAACAACAACAAAAAAAACCTCTTAATTTTTCTTCATAAAAAGTATGGACAGTGTGTCCCTCATCAAGTTGTTGAATAAAATATTGAAAGTGCTTGTATGGAATCAATTTTTTGCTGCTTTTTCTTTCAAGCAGCTCTCTGAAATTCCCATATTTTTGACAATAAATACATTTATTTGTGAGTGTGTCTCACTTTGAGAACATCTCTGACGGTCTCGGCGAACCCCACTGTGTTGAGTGAACAGGCGAGAGCATTGGCGAAGGCAAAGAGTAGACCGATGGGCGCTCCGAGCTCTGGACCCAGACTCCGAGAGATCATGAAGTATGTGCCACCTGGAGGAAAGATCACTTATTGTTATCACTTCTTCTTCTTCTTCTTCTTCTTCTTCAAAAGTACACCAAACACTTCTTCTTGTGGTGAACAAATAATTTCACTCACCCGAGGAGACCTTTCCATTGGTGGAGATTGCAGACACTGAGGTTGCTGTAATTGTTGTGATGGTGACAGACATGAAGATAATGACGTAGGTCAGAACTGCAAGCAAAAAGGCAGAATTTAAGGAATTCCTGTGGCACAAATATTAAATGTCTGTAGATATGGTCTAAAGATAATTTTCCCTGAGAAAGGAACAATTTGAACGGCATTTGAACGACTTTAATTGAATTTAGGATATGAACTGAAACCAGATAGAGGACTGACTCACTGAGTCCAGCTTGAGATGTAATCCACGGCAGCCGCAGGTACATAATGACTCCCCAGATGTTCAACATACAGCGAATCTGAAATTAAAACACAAAACTAGCACTTTGATTAAAGAATTCAATCAATGGCATACATAATGTACATTTTTTTAATGTGAAGTGTTCTTAAGTAAATCACATATAGACAACACCAAATAATAATATGGTAACACTTTACAATATGGTGTCATTTGTTAACATTAGTTCATGTATTAACTAACATGAACAAACAATGAACAATACATTTATTACACTATTTATTAATCTTTGTTAATGTTAGTTAATGAAAATACAGTTGTTCATTGTTTATTCATGTTAGTTCACAGTGCATTAACTAATGTTAACAAACACAACTTGTGATTTTAATAATGCATTAGTAAATGCTGAAATTAACATTAACTAAGATTAATAAATGCTGTAGAAGTATTGTTCATTCTTAGTTCATGTTTACTAATGTTGTTAACTAATGAACCTTATTGTAAAGTGTTACCAATAATATTTATTGATAATATTAATAACAGCATTACCTAAAAAAATAAATTAAAATAAATAAATAATCTGATTTCACTGACCTTTAAAGAGCTCACATCAGAAAATGTTCTTGCTATACTTCATTTACATTCAACAAAATTTTGCTATATACTGTCTGCTATTTATGCATTTCAATCTTCAACAATTAATAATATTTTATCCAGGAAAAATTCATCCTATTGTTTTCATAAAACCATCAAAACCTGCAGTGATACTGCGCAGGCATCACCCTGCTGAAAATAAATAAATAAATAAAACAATAGTCACCATCACAAAATTTGTAATGGTTTTACTGGTTATAATTGGACTTGTATTGGTTTTACTGGATGGACCCTGTGGGTTTCTACTGGTAATTGGTCTGCTTCTATTCGTGGTTTGTTAAAACCATTAAATTCTAATGGAATATGTCCCAAAACACACTACAGAAATCATTTTTTTAATAAAATAAAACTAATGATTTAATAAATAAATAATTTATTGTTTTTATTTATTGTATTTCACTTCATTGTGTATTCTGTTTGACTATGGGGGAAATGAGACCTGAAATCCAGCCACATCCAGTCAGAGTTTAGTGCTATAAAATTGAACGTGGACCACGGTGCATATCTAAAACCCTAGAGGAGACACATTGGGTCTTTTTCTGAGGACACAAATCTAAAATGATGCATTAGCTCATCAAAAAAATCTAGGATAAACAACTTAAGATGAAAGAGGTCACGTTTATGACTGTTCCTTTCTCACCAGGACTCCCAGAACCCATCCAAAGCGAACAAGCTTGACTTTGGGCCGTCCATCTTCCTCTGGTGGTGGAGGGAGATCATCAGGGTCCGGCTGTTGACAGAAACATCCAGAGAATCAACATCAAAATCAAGTGTTGAGTACAATTTTCAATTGTCTTTGTGTACAATATTCAATTATACTCACTTGTGTTAAGAAACTTAATTAGACATGTTTTTATATTCAAATGTCCACTTATGGAGCTTTACTTACTGGTTTGCGCAGAACATCCAGTGATGGTCTGGTGCTTTTTATACGTCCTGACCATGTGTCTTTAGCATAAAATTCATATTTTGGCACGGGGTCGAGCGGATTGTAGAATGACATTTTTCTCTTGTCCTCCATTCCATAATCAACCTCCCCCATGTTCACGCTAATGCCTTGAGGCGGGATGTTGCTGTCCGAATGCCGCAGTCCCGAGATTACGTTTCTGATTCGAGCAATATATCTGGCCATGGTGGATTCTGTGAGACTTCTGCCTGTGTATTTCGTCCCCTCTTGCTTTAATCCTTCTGCAGATCACAAAACGATCCCTCAGATCAGAAATCACATCGGACAATCACAGTGTGTTCCAGCAAGACAAGTGGACGTGAACAGACCTTCCTCTGCTGTCAGGAAGTGTGTTGCATTTTCTTTTATACCTCTTTTATACCTGAACTGCATCTACTCACACCCACCCACCCACAAATACATTATTATACACACACAGACATTGTTGCAGAACCATGACTGGCGGCTGTTTGTATTGTGTACTTATGCTATCTTTGAAATCATGTTTGGAAATATCAACAAAGTGGTTTCACATAGATCTATCAAACAGAGACTTTTTCTGCCATAAGCAAAACTCTTACTCAGTCATGTAGAAAAAAAGCCTTGATTAATATAAAACTAGTCAATATTACAAGAAAGAAAATAAAATACACTGAACTTTGGACATCTGAAGATCAGATCTGCTTCACCCAAAGTCACCATCATAAATGAAATGATTACAGATCATGTTGATGTGCTGACAGACACTGAGTTTACTGAATGTTTTGCATGACCACATAGTGGTTAGGCCTGGAAACCATCGTGTCATAAAACGGATCAGAGCAGCATGCAACATCTCAAACCCGCTCACATACCTTAAAACATGCAGACAAGAAGAATTTCACGTGTAAACATATAGTTCGTCTTCGTTATGAATCCATATATAGTTTTGGGTGTTTCATTTTTAATTTTATGAAAGCTTCAAGTGCAGTTAATTATTTGTACATGCATACAGATGACAGCGGTGTTGAAGCTCTTTTATTTGTCGTCAAACGGTTGACCACTGCCGTGTCTGTATCCTGTGGCAAAATGCAGCGAAAAGTCAAATATGATGGTAATAATTTGATTAAGGTGTGTAAATGTCTGTACTGCACCTCGATAATGCGACTAAAATAGGAATACTCCAGGAATAGGATACTTAATTCAATTTGTGTTTACTTCGATTATGACTTTAGCCGGATTAAGGTAATAACAAATCTGTTTACATGGTAGATTCTTAATCAGAGTATTGTCTTAATTGTATTAAAATCAGAGTATTGATGTCCAGCGTAGTCCAGTGTCCACATGGAAAGACTACAGCTCAGGCACTGCTGTTTCACAGATAATCAACTTTGCTTCAAATGCTTCTCCTGAAATTCTACAGTAGAAATGAGTCAATATTTGTCTAATAGCTCAGCTTTAAAATGTACCATTTGATGAGAAATGTTCAGGTTCATATTGAGATCTCTGAGACATTGTTGAGATCTCTTCTGAAAGGGGAGACATGAAATTACTGGAGTGTTTTTCTCAGATCTGAGAAGGCTTTGGAAGCCTTTGAACACATTTTGTTGTCAGACATACAGTGCATTAAGACCAGGGTGGAAGTATATTCTCAGGACAAGAGTTTTGTTCATGAATTGGGGCATGTTGTCACACATGTATTATGTTGTAAATCTTATGAATTCATTGCAGTTTATGTTGGCCAAAACAATGGTTTGTTGCAGTATGTTTTAATATATAATTTGCAGTTTAAATTTGGCATATACAAAACACTCTAATGAGCTGATTGATGAGGGTTGAGCTAATTAGTGCAGACCAGTTGATACTGGTCACAATTTCAGTAGCATCTGAAAAAAAAAAAAAATGTGTGTAAGATGATAGAATGAGTGTGACTATTGATAGAGGGTGTGTTTACTGAGAGGGGGTTTGTAGGATTCAAAAATAAAGATAAGATGACAGATATTTATGTTTATTTATTTTTGCGGAAAAAGGAGAATCTGTTTTGCTCTTATGGAATGTCTTTTTCTTTCTTGAGGATCTATTCATGGGTTTCAGTCACGTGACTTTTTTGTTGCTGTCACCATCTTTAGGACCTTGCATAGCCTCTCCTTGGTGATCGGAAACCAAAATAACACTTCACCAATAACGAAAAACTATGTTATATATATTTTTTTTTTAATAGATAGTTTAGGAGTAGATTTATTTACCAGGCGAACTGCTGACTTCACTAAAGTCTAGTGAAAACTTACCAATTTGAAATTTGCTGATGTTTACATCTACCTCATACACAATTCCTCTCCATACACGTGGGCCAATTTCAGATGAATTTTCTCCTGACAGAGACTTACCCATCGGCCCGGCTCCATCTGCCACACGCGGCCTTGATGCCTGTGTACTCACTGCCAGATTCTGGGCTGAATCATCCAGATGTGACAACTGTATTTTACCGACGCTGTCGCATCCAAGCCAGACTCGGCCAGTTGAGCAGCACACCAGACTTAGCCCAGTTTAATTTCTATGTTTACTGTAAGATTTCATTTAGCCAAAACGCTTACTTTCATTGTAATTATACAGATTATAATACAAAAATAGCATGCCTTAAGTAAGATCCTTGAGAAAGCAGTATTTGATAAAATACAAGATTATGTATCACTGAATAATCTAATATCAAATTATCAGCATGCTTTTAGAAAAGGATACTCCACTTGTACAGCGTTAGTACAAATGACAGATGATTGGTATCGAGGGTTGGATGAAAAAAGGATATGTGGAGCAGTTTTATTAGATTTTACAGCTGCATTTGACCTTATTGATCATAAGCTTCTTTTGGAAAAATTGGAGTGTTATAGATTTAGACCATCAGTAATTGCTTGGATGGAAAGTTATTTGGATAATAGATCACAGAGAGTTTTTTTCAATGGAAGTTATTCGGATAGAAGGGGAATTGAATGTGTTGTTCCACAAGGGAGCTGTTTGGGGCCACTGTTGTATTCCATTTTTACAAATGATTTATATCTGGTGCTAAGAAGTGCTAAATTAACAATGTATGAAGACGATACAACAGTTTATGCATCTGCACAAACGTCGCTTGAATTAACGGCTATTTTGAATGAGGAGTTGGAGAGTATAAAAAATGGATTTTAGAGAATAAGTTGATACTAAATACATCTAAAACAAAGAGTATAGTGTTTGGGTCTAACTATTCTCTACGGTCCAAACTGGAGTTGAAATTATAAATAAAACACTAATTCAACAAGTTAAGGAAGTAAAACTATTGGGTATCACCTTGGATAATAAATTGTCATGGTCAAAGCATATTGAGAACACAGTTGTCACGAATCCTGTCCATGCACTTCGGTTCGGTACCTTGAAAAAGGCTACTAGCCAAAACGTTGGTTAATAAACATGCTTAAGTGAGTGTGCAGTTGTTCTCCTCTCAACTTATGCAAATCATTAACATTAGAACAAGGTTAAAGGGATAGTTCACCCAAAAATGAAAATTCTGTCATCATTTACTCACCCTCAAGCAGTTCCAAACCTGTATGAATGTCTTTGTTCTGCTGAACACAAAGGAAGATATTCTGAAGAATGTGGGAAACAGAGCAGTTCTGGGACACCATTGACTTCCATAGTATTTTTTTTCCTACTATGGAAGTCAATGGTGCCCCAAAACAGCCTGGTTACAAACTTTCTTCAAAATATCTTCCTTTGTGTTCAGCAGAACAAAGACATTCATACAGGTTTGGAACTACTTGAGGGTGAGTAAATGAAGACAGAATTTTCATTTTTGGGTGAACTATCCCTTTAAGAATAATTATTGTGAATCAGGCATAATTTTGTCTTGAAGTTCTCCCTTGCCTATAAATATGAAAACACTTAATTATTAGTGATGAAACCCAATGTGTTTGAATCAGTTGGTGTTTTGGTCATTTTTAGGTGTAAACAATCATAACATGATCCACTTAACACTAACACACACACACACACACACACAGTGTATTTCTGCTATGATTTTATGTGATTTTATTTCATTTTATTTTGCTTTTTTTATCTATTGCAGTAACATTGAGTTTAAATTAGAAATTTAAAGCAAACACTTTTGAGGCCACTGAAAAGCAAAATGACACATATATAAAGTCTTTAGAGATGTGGTGCTGATTTTTCTTTTTTTACATTCATAAGCAGATCAAGAACATAGCCTACTTGTAATCCACAACAATAACCTAATAATCCAGAATCTATAGGCAGCTAAAATGCAACATTTTCTAAATTATTATTTTTGTTTTAGTCAATGAAATGCAATTTTACAAAGCAAGAACCAATAAACATGTTAATTTTATTTCTCTCATTGAAACTGCTTGAAACGTCTACACTGAAATGAAGGTCCTGAGATCAGAGATAAACTGCTTCCCTCCACCTTCATAACTCTACTGCCTTTCTACTGTATTCTATCCTTTCTACCAAATGTGTTTGACCTGTATCATCCTCAAACACACAGACATACTGTATGAGCATGTGAAAAATATACATTCGCAGTGATAGTCATTGTAAAAGTTAAACAATTAAACAGCTCATTTCAGTTAGACAGGTTTAATATCTTGACATCGCTGAAACTGACTGCAGCTTTACGTGCAGGAATAGATGAGTTTAATGATGAACAGTCACATTTACTGACAGTAGAAGGTCATGACGTTCTCCTGGTTTCCTCGTATGAGCAGGACGGGACAGTGGATGCCGTAGCTCAGGGCGTCCAGCCAGGCCATATAGAGAGAACTAGGACAGGTGATATCAGGGACTGGAAGAGAACTGAAATACACACACACACACAACTATTCAAATGTTTGGACACACTTGACTGAATTTGTCTATCATGATCTCAAACCCTTTAAATCTAAAGGCTTCTGGCTACATTAGAAATAAAAGTAACAATTGTTATAGCATTATTCAGCAGTATAACACAAAGGGCTTCGCAAGAATTAAAATAAAAACAAACCCTAAAATAGCAAGGTTTTTATTCAAACATGACCTTTGCATTTGTATTTCTTTATAAAATTATTCAAGCTCTTTGTATTTTTTTTTCTTTAGTCTTTGTTTTTTTTTTTTTCTGATTTATTTGATACATTTCCTGGTTTATTCTGTTTAGAGCTGGTATCAGGTAGTAATTAGTTGGTAAAGATGGTCATCCAGCTCTTTGTGTGACCAAAGTACTCATATACTGGTTAAGTGAGGTCTCAAAGGGTCGAAAATAGTCAAATTTATGATCATTTGCTTCTGATGTCACTTATTTGAAGTCACTTTGAGTCACTTTCAGGTCAACTAGTTTAACTGGCGATACTCACATTACAGCCAGAGCCGCGTGGATGGAGTTCTTCTTGATGATCTCGTTTAGTCGCAGCGTACTCTCAATCTGAACATGAATACAGGGTAATTCTAGTTAACTGATGGATCTTGTGTTCAAATCCCCACACACCAGCAAACACACACACCTTTGGTTTTATGGCCTCCAGGTCTTTGTTGGACACTTTCCATGGACTCAGTCTCTTGAGCTCCTGTACGTCTCCTCCGGCCTGTTCCTCACTCAGCCTGAAGGGGGCGATGGTTTCCTCGTACCGCTGCAAACTACAGGAACAGAGAGGAAGAAAACCACAAGAGTTACTATAAATCTGCACATTTCTTACCTGTGGTTATGATCATGTCTGTGCATGTTTCTCACTTTTTAGCTAGAGGAGGTTTATCCACATCTGTTATTACGACAATATCTTCGATCTCCAGCCGGAATCTCTTTAACAGCATCTTCATGCTGAAATGAGAAACACGTTGACTTGTCTGCATATCAAAACTTAAAAATGTGGTTACAAAAATGGCCAACTGACTCTTGACGGTCGTCCTTCATGGTCTCCTGGTCTCCTAAGATAAATATTCTGAGTTTGCTCTTTTTCCAGCGGTTTCTTCTGGTCAACAAATACGGCACTAAAAGAGTCAGACCTGAAAGAGAGCAATGGCATTTCACAGTGAGAAAATAAATATGGAAATCCTTTTTAAATATATCAAAACCAGTGCCAACCCAAACTGAACCAGTATGGTGCTTCTGCAGGGAGTTTAAGTATAATGCTCACCTCCATCATCAGAGATCCAGTAGATGTCAATGCTCTTCCTGCCCTGTTTCGTCTGAAACACTGATGTGACCTGCTCATTCGAGCCATCGTCAGAAATATCTGGATTGGGATGCAAAAAAGGAGCTTTATAAGGTCAGATCGGTCATATTGTCTGTTCTGGGAGGTTGTGTGTGTGTGTGTGTGTGTGTGTGCATACAAAAATTTATTTTAAAATGTATTTCCATCATAGTTTATGTGCATATCTTGTAATTATTTTTTTTGTGATATATTAATATATATATATATATATATATATATATATATATATATGTATATATATGTTAATTTTATTGGTGTTTCCATTATTGATTTGAATTTGGTATCCAAAATTATTGTAACATTCTTGTATGTCACATCGCTTCACTAGCAATACCAATGGAGTGAAAGTGGTCCATGCTTCACCTGAATTCCGGTCGGTCTCGTCCTTTTCATATCGGACTTCATCTGCTTCAAATGCTGGATTGTCAATTGCAGATGATCCACCTTCAGCCAAAACAAACCCATTTTACAACTTAAACTGTAGCGTCAATCCATTTTCTAGGCATCATATGGTATAAAACACACACCTGCACTGTGCAAATCATCCATTACGTCCAATCCGTCCATCATTCTCAGAACCGCGACGCCGTAGCTGGAGTCGAACGCGTTGCTGAATGAGAAACATTATATAATGTCAAAATACAAAGAAACGTGTGTAAATAATTCACTGATGTTTGTGAACAAAATCAGCAGCTCACCTGATGGTGTCGACGTAGTCCTGTAAGCTATCCGGTTTACATTCCTGCCAGTTCGTCTTGTAGCCCAAAACCAGAGTGTTTGGCCTCAGTTTACCGAGACCTGAAGCCTAGAAAGACCATTGACGAGAAGAGCAAAGGCTCTGTGAGAAGTACAGGACTAGGAGAAGAAACAGATCTGAAGCTAGCGACAGTCATACCTGCATGAGATTATGTGCGCCCTCTTTCAGACTGTCAGAGGTGAAGGACGTGTAGAAAGAGCGAACTTTCCTCTGATTCAGCCAGTCCACCAGCATATCGGTGCTGTGCTGCGGGAAACTGGACTTCTCATCCTCCTGGAAGCATATGAGAGCAAACAACTGCCTTCACATCACAGGTTATGAAAGAAATAAGTTATTTAATTTAGCAAGGAAGCATTAAATTGCTGGTTTATCTGAATAAGACGAATGTCAAGTACCATGATAATGTTCCCACAGATCATCAGGCTGATGTTTTTGGTGAAAGTCCCAACAAAGTCCACCAGAGCGGGACGAACGTTTGGAGGGCCGGTCAGAACGAGACACTGAGGCCTAAGAGAGAGTGTTTATATGTGAGCAGCTGGTGGATCACGATTCAAAGCTGTCATTTTGCTAATAATCTTTACCTGTAGTTTTTTACGTGGTCTTCCACACCAGTCAGAGACATCGAGAAGGACAAAGCCATGTTGTAGAAACCCGCCTGATAGGATGTGCCCCAGTTTATCTCTGGACACACGATCAGAAAAGATGAAAAACAGTTTTTTTTTGTTTGTTTTTTCTGAAATATATCATAAAAAAATTCTGAATTTGGGGTTCTGTACCTCAACTGGTAAAGCATGATACTCACTAGGTTTTGTATAAGTAACGTAGCCTAGGAGGAAGAGGACAATAACAAAAGTGACGAGAGCGGCCCACCATGTGAACAGAAACATGAGGAGAAATGACAAGATAGCACCAAACAGAGATGCCCATGGAGAAAAGTAACGATACTGTGGCCGCCAACCTGCAAGAAAAAACAACAACTATTTTTTATTTTAATTCACCCCTTTATTCTTTTTTTTCATTTTCTTCTTTCCTATCCTTCTTTGGACATCATGAACTGCATTCATTTATAACAAGGGTGCATAAATTACAGTACAACTAGGGTGTCAAGCTTTTTTGGTGTCTTCCTTACAGAAACATGAGCTCGAAGAACCTCCCTTTTAATTAGAATTTTTTTTTTAATTGTCAGTAAAAAAAAAAAAAAAAAAAAAAAAGACCAGGGGCCATATGTACTGTATAAAGCCACTCAGAGTAACATTTTAGTCTTAAGTGTATCAAAATTCTAAGAATGACGTAATTATACTCTCATTCCTAGACTTAAGAATAAGAGTGATTCACAAAGGTTCCTAAGTGTTAAGACTAGGTCTCAGCTCCTGAATTATTTAAGAGTGCTAGAGAGGTCTCCTAACCTAGTTAGGAGTAACAAGATGGCAGCAAAGAGGAGACAAACACTTTCCAATGAAGATATGACATATTGGGATATATGATGATATGGAGTTGATAAAACGGTACAAACTTGATCGTAATAGTCAATTTTTTTTTGTGACAAAGTAAGTAACTTCTTCCACTCTACAAATCAATGCTCTAACTGCAGAAATGAAAGTACGGTACCATAGTAATTACTTTGTTGGGGGTTTTTTTGGCTGGAAAATTGGAAAAATTCAGCAATGCACCAGTGATGACACTGTAAGCAGGGTCTTGCATATTGTGGCACTAACCCCACCAAACACAACAGTGGTCAAAAGTGATGCTTGGTTGAGGGGATGGGTTGTGTTATGACCCCACATTTTACTTAAAACATCAAAATATGGAAAAAAAAACATGAAGGGAAAAAAAGATTGACCAGTGTTGCCAACTGCTTTCAATTGAAAGTAGCTAAAACAGTCGCTAAATATTGCTAGATTACGTCATAATGGCGAGTTCACTGATCTATATAAATATAAAAGTGTCGGAATCTAGCTATGGTTTGTCCAAGAAATTGATTTTGTTGCTTGGCTTTTGAAAAATGTCTCAAAAGGGGTGAGGAACTCACTAAATCTAGTGACAAAATCACTAAATTGGCAACACTGACAATGGCTACACCATAATCAGTTATTAATATTGCGTTGGTCCTCTCTTGTTTTTGCATGTGTTCATAATTTATTTGTATGAAAGCATGGCCAAAAAGTATGACCACACAATTTGGCATGTTTCATTGCATTATTATTACAAATAAAACATATGCAATATGCTTACATAATCGTTTAAACGTTTATTATTTTTTAATTAAGGGTGAAGATGTCAAATTTCCTAGGCCGGACATCACTTTTGGCCACAACTATATGGTCAACAGCTGACCATCAAACCATATTGCAAAAACAAGCCACTTTGATAAGGATTGTGGGCTTTCCTGGAGTTGTTGGAGCCATTGATGGAACTCATGTTCACATAATTGCTCCAACTGTAAACGAGGAGACATACCAATAGAAAACAATTTCAAGGCATCAGTAATAATTTGTGATAATTTAGCACAATGCAAAGCATTTAAAAAACATAGAAAATAATTAAACTATATCAGTGTCTTAATTAAATAAATAAATTGATTGTAGTTACATTAAATGGTTGGTGTTGTACTGCTGTGACTTTACATGAGCAGGCTCACTATTGGCTGATTCAGAGGTCGAGGTCAGACATTTTATGTTGACATCACTGTAGTCCTTAGTTCACAACAGTTAAGTGTCACTTGTGTGTTGACTGAGGTGAAACTTAAGTTTTGTGAACTAAGGACTACAGTGATGTCAACACAAAATGGCTGACCTCGACCTCTGAATCAGCCAGTAGTCAGTTAGTTACTTTTTTAATTTACAGAAACTGGGAGTGTCCATAGATTAAGTTTGAAGAACCAGTGATATAAATGATGGACTAAAGGCTATTTTACACCCTATTGTCAATCCATCAATGAAAAATGACTTTTAGCTCTTGGTTGGCATCCATTTATTACTAATCATTTATAGGCTTCAATCTTTAGATATCTTTAATTAGCATTAGTGCAAAACTGATGATGATGATGATAATGAGGTTCTCACCAGGTGATTTGGTGATTGTGGCATGGAAGGTGCTGAAGTTGATGAGGCCGTAAGAGCAGAGGAAGAAGTTGGAGATCAGAGGAGCGATTGTGTTCAGGTCACCTGAAACATCAACATGATACCAAACGTTAAAGCGTTCACAGAGAGAAACACCTCTGATCAACTGATCTGGAGGAGATCCAGGACTCACCGATGAGGATGAAAGCCATAGCAATGCAAAACATGAGCACATAGCCTCGTAGGGGCTCATTGTTTTTCCCGTAACCTTTCCCAAAGAAGCCAATTAAGGGGTAGATGTTATCCTTACACAAACACTGCGAGAAAAAAATAAATAAATACAAAATAAACACAATATTATATTGTTATAGCATATGTTATATGCATGTTGGATAAACATGAATATAATTAAATAACGACTGAAATGTCTACCTGGAAAATTTTGGGAGCAGACACCAAGAAACCTAGAGCTGATGACAAAGTGGCAGCAAAAACCCCAATGGTGATCAAATTGCCCCATCCTGAAACAGTGGTAAGAATCTGAAGGAAAAAGAAAATAGAAACCATCCTTCTACTCATCCATCCATTATATCCATATTACAGTTTTTGACATTTCGCCACCCTTGGAATTATAAGGTGATTTTATTTTTTATTTTTTTTAAACCTTGTTGTATTTCTTAATAAAAAATCCCATCGCATAATGTAAATAAGTTTTCACAGAATAATAATATATGAATAACTCTATTTTGCAAAAATGTTAGATACAACCTTATAATTCCAAGTTGATAATTTGCTTAGCCATGATTTCTAAATGCACTGAAGCAAATGTAAAAATACTTTACATTCATCAGAGTTCACAAAACTTGGACTCCAGCACAAAGAAAAATATGAATGTTTTTCACATGTGTCTGTGCTTTCAGACACAAAGAAGCATTGTGTGAAATCTAACTTTATGACAGAAATGTTAAACAACTGACAGTAAGATATCCAAAGATGCACACTACGTAATGAGACAAAGCAGGATATTAAGAACAGGGTTATTATTATTAACTAAAATGAAAACTATATATATATATATATATATATATATATAACAAATTAACGTTAACTAAAATAAAATGTAAAAAAAAAAAATCTCATTTTAATTTAGTTTAACTTGTAGTAAAATAAGTAAAGCTGAAATAAAAATGAATAAAAACTATACAAAATGAAAATACTGTAGACATTAAAGCATAAAAACACAGCAAATTTACTAAAACTGTAACCAAAATCAAAATACTAACTCATTCAAAGTATTAATAAAAATATAAAAAAATATATAAAATATCAGTGATACTAAAATAGCATATTGTGAAATAATTTAACATACGTGGTTGCATGGCTTTCCTGGAAGAACGTTACTTGCAAATAATTCAAATGCTTTCCAATTTACTTAATGAAATTGATGGGACACAGTAGAAATGAATGGAACCAACTGTGATATTGATTTATCAACAGGGCCTCACCCGGAAGTTGTTTGCCAGTCCATGGATACATGTGCGGTTCTGTTCACAGCGGTCAAAATTCCAGCCTAATTTACAGCCCAGGCCGGTGCAGTGGGTTGTGAAGTTCGTCAGGGCTAAACTATCGTTCACATTCCCAGAAGCATCTCTTACAACAGTTGCAGCTAAGAGAGAAGAGTGGAAATTGCTTTAGTGAGTCTTTCACCCAATAAGACGCATATAATGAAGCGTTTATGATGCAGTACAGTGCAACAGAATATCTAATCTCACCACATGTGACTGAGATCAATAAATAGCTCAAGGTGGTCCAGAGTATCGCCAACAAGGTCCCTTTAGGAATCCCACCAGTTGGATCCTGGAATAACATGGAATAACGCACATAATTCAGCGTTTTAAAATCGTTTTGGCTTTCATTCTTTACACGCTCCATCCCAAAAAATTGAATTACCTTGAGATCTCCACAGATGTTGACACCAGACAGAATTCCTGTGGCAGCCGGGAAGAAGATGGCAAACATCCTGAAGAAATATCCATTTGGGCCTCGGAAGGAAGGAAACAGATTATCCACGAAAATCTCAGCTGGAAGAAGAAAACTTTGGTCAGGTGCTGCTGGTCTTTTACCAAACAGTCTAACAGGTATTGGTGCAAATTCACTGAAGAAGAAATTCATTTTCTTCCACAGCATTTTGTTGGAAATACCATAATCTGTGTAACTCAAAATTAACAAGACCATTTGGTAGACCAGCAACATCAAGGTGCAAGTGCATGATTTGAAGGTACTTTACTGTGCATGAATCACATATGTTATATAGGTGTACTGAGCTGTTCCTATCTGAAAAATCAACAACGCAACTGAGAAACAGGAGTTTGCTAGATGCACTTGAAGGCTGCAGTAGGTCAGGATCCTGCACTCACCTCGGTAGCCGAAAAATCCCACAGACTCCTTTTCTTTGTTGGAGGGAATGACCGTCCCCACAAAATAATTAATTAAAGACAGCATGATGGCGATGAAGAAAAGGATCTGAGCCTGTGGTGGGGATGAAAACCAAGAAGATTAACTGTGTTACAATTAAGAAATTAGCGAAAGCAGCAATAGAGGACCGTACCTTCGCCTCCCAAGCCATGCCAGCAAATGTGATGCAGAGGAGGATGACGACAGTAATTGCCCCAATGATCCTCACGTCATTGACATCGTCCACCATCTGAGAATTAAATTCCTGAGAAGAGAGAATACGATTGTGGATGAGATTTAAACAGCCGTGTTGTCTGTTAACTCAACCTTTCCTATATTTACTTTTATTTTTTCCACATTTAACGTCTGTCTTTCATTTCTGGGAAAATGGACCAAAGGTATTGGTGCCCCTAATGGAACGTGTTGATGAAGAAAAAAAATAAATCTCATTACTATTCTCTCACAAATGGTTTTGCATTTAAAAGTGAACTTTGAATTAACCAAGACAAAATTAACAAACATGTTAGACAGAGACGACTCATTCGTCATCTCTTTCATCACGTTGCCAAATTTTGTAAGTTCTTTAATTGAATTTGTGATTTAAGAACTCTCTCTCTCTCTCTCTAAAAACCTGCTCTCTGAGTTTCCCACAAGCCCAACACTGTGTGCATGTCTCACTTTGAGAAGATCTTTGACGGTCTCAGCGAACCCCACTGTGTGGAGCGCACAAGCAATAGCGTTGGCAAACGCAAAGAGCAAACCGATGGGCGCTCCAAGCTCCGGACCCAGACTCCGAGAGATCATGAAATATGTGCCACCTGGAGGAAAGACCACAGATGAACTGCGCTGTGGAGTTTTCACTTGACAAATTGTCTTGCTTGTTAAAATAATACATTAAAAAAAGAATAAAAATAAATTGCATTTCTTGGGCAAGTTTGCTTCCAGGTTCTTATATTGTTTTAAGGATGTTATTATATTTTACTGAAAAATGTGATTTCAGATTAAAACCAACATGAAATCCCCATACTCGGAATTTGTGCTTGGCATTTAACTCATCCAAGTGCACACACACACCCGGGGCAGTGGTGACCCAATGTATGGCCGTATTTACTTAAAACATGTTATGGTGAACAATTGATTTCACTCACCAGAGGATACCTTCCCGTTGGTGGAGATTGCAGACACTGACGTTGCCGTGATCGTTGTGATGATGATAGACATGAAGATAATGACGTAGGTCAGAACTGAAAGTAAGAAGAAATGTGTCAAATGACTTTAGATAAGATACTTGAACTGAATTAAACCAGATAGAGGATTGACTCACTGAGTCCAGCTTGAGACGTGATCCAAGGCAGCCGCAGGTACATAATGACTCCCCAGATGTTCAACATACAGCGAATCTGAAATGAAGTTACAGCAAAAACATCAGTGGTATATGAATGTCTTTCCTTATTATTCCTCAGCTGAAATAAAAACAAGCCAGGATCATGTTTCACTCCAAACTTAAAAGAGCAAAATAAGACATTTTGCATAAAGGAACTGATACCACCCCCCTAAAACTAAGCCAGGGATTCAAACCTATGTAGATGAGATGATAATAGACCTGAGATAATGCTTCAGTGGTCATTTTAATTTTATGTGAAAGAATAAGCGTTAAGCACACAATTTAGTCATTGATAATATGATACAATGATTTACTTTAAATATATTTGTAATAAATCACAATTATGACAGATAGACATTTATTTTGGAGTGCTACTGCTACATAATACTGATATGTATAATGTCAGCTATTAATGGCATTACCATAACTAAAATGAAACAAAAGTTCATTGGATCTGAAAGAATCATGAATGTGAAAGATTTTTCCTTTCAAAAGGCGATTTATACAGTTAAGTGAGGAATTTTATCCCTGTTAAGAATTTATTTATTTATTTATTGTTCATATATTTTTGTTTTATTTTGCAGTATTTGTTACAATACTGATGACTAATGTGTAAAACAAAGAATGATGTTGTATTTAAAAGTCAAATTTATGGTAGTATTTATTGTACTAAATGTATTTAAAAAAATGACATTTTTTTGTATAACAATAGTAAGAAACTAATGAGAATGATCTTTGAGAAACAAGAGAAAATATTCATATGCATTATGATAATGTACATGTAATTATGGCATGTCAATTATGTTTGTAGTTAATTATTTATTTACTTTTTTTGTTTAATTTACTTTATTATTTGTTTCAGTTGACTATAGGATGAAAAGTGACATTCACATCCAGCAAGTTTAGAAGTATAATCCAAGAACATGGAACAGCAGCTCAGATCATTTTGATGAAAAATATTTGGGTTCTCTGAGAAGGACATCTGGCAGATTTCTTGGAAAATCTGAGCACGGACTTAAGCAGTACTGTAGCTCAACATTTAACATCTTGGAGAAACTAGGTCAAATTTATGATTGTTGCTTTCTCACCATGACTCCCAGAACCCATCCAAAGCGAACGAGCTTGACTTTGGGCCGTTCATCTTCTTCAGGTGGTGGAAGAAGATCATCAGGGTCCGGCTGTTGACAGAAACATCCAGAGAATCAACATCAAAATCAATCATGTCGCCATATGAACAATAATATTTGTGTATGATATTCAGTTAGACTCACTTGTATGTATTAAGAAGCTTGCTTAGACATGCATTTTCTTTCAAATTACCACTTCTGGAGTTTTACTTACTGGTTTGCGCAGAACATCCAGTGACGGTCTGGTTTTTTTTATATGTCCTGCCCATGTGTCTTTGGCATAAAAGTCATATTTCGGTACGGGATCGAGTGGATTGTAGAATGACATTTTTCTCATGTCCTTCTCCTTCCCATAATCAACTTCCCCAATGTCCACAGTAACTTCTTGAGGTGGGACATTGTTGTCCGGACGGCGCAGACCCGGGATTAGGTTTCTGATGCGTTCAATATATTTGGCCATTGTGTACTTTCTAGGACTTTAAACTTTAAGATATCAACCGTTGCTGTTTTAATCCTTATGGAGAATGCTCCAACACATCCAAGGAAATCGCAGCTCCAAGCCGAGTCGAGATGAACAGACCTTCCTCTGCTATCAGAAAAGTTGAGTTTTCTTTTATACCTTAATTGAGCCTACTTAAACACACCCATTATTGGATGTACACAAACACTGTTGCAGAACCATGACTGGCAGTTCTTTGTATTGTGTTCTCTTGCTATTTGAAGTCTTCTTCAGAAATATCAACAGACTGCTTTCCCAACACGTCACATCTGTCAAATAGAGAGTTTGTCTACCAACAGTTTAGACGTGTGAACTTCAGATATCCTTCATCCAAAGTGAGCAATGAGCATCATAAATAAAACAATTACAGATTATTATTATTATTGGTCTAAAAGACTTGCATGACCGCATATATGACTGACTTGTCATATATCCCCCTCCCTATATATGACTGACTTGTTTAGCTCGGCCTGGAAACTTGCCATGAACCTGTGATTTTACATTGACTGTTTCACCTAAACAAAAATGACATTAAATGGAGAGACTTTTGCTCAAATGTTGCTCCTTCCATTGCTCATGAACTTTATCTCAAATGTTTCTTCGGAAATAAAGGCAGACCAGGAAATAAATGGTTGTCATCCGGTAAGGGTTAAGAGCTATAAAATGAATGTGTAGAGCAGCTCATATCATTTGATGAGAAATGTTTGAGTTCATATTGAGGCTTTTGATGGCAGACTTTGGTAAACCAGAGTACAATCTGAGACATTCTTCTGACACTCTAGAAGAGACACATAAGATTACTGGGGTCTTTTTCTCAGGAGAAACATCTGAGCAGCAGGAAACTTAAAAAAAAAAAAGTCTCAATGTACCATTTTATATCACTGCTGTCTAAGAAAAACAATTGCGATATTAAATAGAAATTGTTTCCAAATTGCTTCAGATGGACTCCCTCAATTGATGGAATGAAATCCTTACCACTGGTTATTTAATAACTATATGTGTATACTTTTTAAATTTTGCAGATTAAACATGTTTTAACTGTTGGATCTTGGCATGTTTTTTTTTCCTCCTAAAAGACTGAAGGGAGTTTTCCCACTGCTCACTAATACTTTATAAAATCCATAAAATCTGCTTGTATTGTGAAAATGCAATTGAAACTCTGCAGCTATGAAAACAAAGGTCGTTATGGCAAGACATAAAATGTAATAACGAGATAATGAACATCATAAAAATGTAATGTGAACATTTTCATAATGTTCTCGTATGGAATTACTTGTTGTTTTCATGTAAGGCAATGATTTGAACCGGCAGTACCAGCATTTGTGTGTCATCTGGTATCTGCTACTTTCGTTAATGTTCCCATTCATTTGTTGTGAGTAGTAACTGAAATGTTTTGTTGACATGGGTTTTCTTTGGGAATGTGAACCTGCTTCATCACGATTGTTCCAAGTATCTATACAGCAGTATTTGGTAAACACACCCACATCCTCATCTAACCAATCAGATCATGGCATGCAGGTGGTGTTTACTGGAACCATCATGCTTTTCATGAGGGCAAAATATAGATGGCCAAAGGATATGTAATTTATAGAGTGGACTTGAGCCAATCAGTTCCATTCCTAGAATTTAGATTTCAAAGAGCACTTGAGTCAACAATCAGAATGGGCCGAAAGAACACAATAAACTGTTTCCACAGTTTATACAAGTTTCAAGGAACCATGTGCCATAAAAAGTTCATAAAAAGGTTATTGTTATGAACAGTAAATGTTCTTACTGTGGCTTTTATTATTTTATTGTATTTTTTGTCATTTATTGGAACACAGCCCATTTGGGTGGGCTTGTTAACTTTGTGCACTCAGGACTCTTGTGTAAGTGACCTTGGTTTCAAAGCATCGTCTCTGTTAACAAGTACAAAGAAAAGTACTGCCAAGAAATTAGGAGCACCCCCCCATTTTCAGAAATGAGTAAGTGACTGAAAAACAGAGGGGAAAAAACTTTCTAGATAAAACACTGGTGTTTAATAGCTCATTTGTTAACACCATTAGCAAGCAGCTGAATTAATGCACAGTTAATGCTTATCTTCTTTTCCGTCTTAATGCTGCAAATAGATTATAACTGTCAGGTTGATACATTATTATTTTTTTCTTAATTGTATGATAATTTACATGTTACATGAATAAATACATTGAGTTCACTTCAGTCAGATGTCTATTTGTGTTTGATTTGTTGTATTTTTCAATAGTGTGTTCTTTCTAAAATTGACCCCAAACAGAAACAATGTGACTGTACTAAATAAGAATCAGCTTTCTGAAAAGTACATGTCAACTTTGTGGTAAACAGAGGAAAAACTCACTGACATCAGCCTGTGGGGTTACTGCTATTATATAGTACTGAACTTTCTGGAAGGGCAAACCCTGATGAAAACATGTTTCCTAAAGTTGGATTCTGAGCAATACAGATCTAAATACAGGTAAATTACTCTAATTAATAAGTTGTTAATTTTATTTTTATATTATCACCATGTGTAATTAATAACATCATTATCACAAAAAAAAAAATAACTTTAATAGCTGTGTCTGTACTGATCTGAACCCAAAACAGCAGACTATGATCTCTCTGTAAAGGCTGCAGGTCTATCGAAATGAGATCTACCGACCCAGAACCTATAATTAGCATGTTGTTGACTTCAGGGAAATACAGCATACAGGAGCGCTGACAAGAGTGAGTGCTGTAAACAGAGATGGACAATAAGGAGAAGTATTGCTAAAACAAGAATAAAACCCAGACGAGAACACCAAAACACTTGACGGACGCTTTTCTAATGGAATTTACAAGAAAATATCTGCCCATGGAATGGGAGGAACGCTGGAGAAGAGAGAAAGAGCGCAGGAAAAGGCTGATAGAAGAAGGAGGAGAGAAGTTTGAGGAGGAGAACACGAAGCTAAAATGGATCGTGTCCTACAATGACAGCAGGATAGGAATGAAAAAGGAGGCGGAGAAGGACAATGAGGGTGATAATGTGGAAGATGAACTGCAAAGGTACCATAGACAAAGTTACCCAAGTGAGATCTTCCAGACTCTGGAGGAGATGAAGACGGAGAACGTCCTCACAGACCTGATCCTGAGCACAGAGGATGGGCTGAGCCTCCACGTTCACTCGCTTGTCATGGCTGCGGTGAGCTCCGCCATCCAGGAAAAGCTCCAGGAGAGGGATGGAGATGAGAAGGAGATCTCGCTGAGATTGGGTCCTGAGGTTAATGATTCTGCTTTAGCTGCAGTGGTGGAGTTTGCCTACACTGGAGCCATCACCAGTCAGAACAAAGACATCATGATGCAGATTCAGACCGCAGCTGTTAGTCTGGGAGCTCCAAGAGTCCTGGAGCTCTTCAAAGTGGAGGAAGATGGAGATAACAAAGAAGAAAAGCTGAGAAAGATCTCAGCGGAAGAGCAAATGAAGGTCAGCCTGCAGTCCATGCAGGACTTATGGGCCAAAAGAGTGGGATGTGATGTAGAACTGGTTGCAGAAGGAGCTGTTTTCCATGGTAAGGCACATAGAGACACTGTAACATGCAAAAACATGACTAGATAACCCACATAATAGATAACATTTCCACAAGAAAGAGTGATATTTGCCCATGAAAAAGTCAACACAACGCTAATGTTTGGGTGGTTGCCAGTATATTGCCATGTGGTTGCTTATTTCTCTTCATTTAATTAAATCCATTATTCCGATCTGAATTTTTTGAACATTTGAAATTTGAATTTGAACAGAATAAAAGGATGGCCAATTTCCCTTCCTTGACTTCACAAACCTTGTGATTCCATTACATTCTATCCATTATTCAAATCTGAAAGTTTTGAAAATTTGAAATTCGAATTTGAATAGAAGAAAATGACAACTGCCCCGCCTCCTCCTTCATTTTGTCAGCTGCTCAGCTTGGCTTTTAACAAGCTGCAGAAAAAGGCAACAATAGTTAAAACGTGAAAAACAGAGGTAGAGAAAATATGACAGTTATGTCAGTGACTTCACAAAGCTTTTTAATTATATTCCATTGCCTCCATTATTTGAATATTTAATGCTTTTATTTTTTTTTTTAAATCTACAATTTTTCCCTCCATTTTTTCAACTGCTAGGCTTGACTTTTATCAAGCATTAGAAAAAGATATCAATAGTTCACCCTTACATCTAATCTGATAGCAAATAGTAAGCATATTTTGGCATTGGTCATATACAGTATATGTATTGTGCTAGTTAGGATGGTTAGCTAAACGAGTTACACCTGTGCCAATTTGGTTGATTATCTGATCGTGCTCCTCCCGAACCTTGTTAATAAAACATAATTTAAATAAAAGAGAAGACCAGAGGTTGAGAGAAAAAAAAAAACAGTCGTTTCAGTGGCTGTGTTCGAAATGCCCTACTATCATACTACTCCAGCATCTATGTATGCTGCGCATAGTATGCACATTTTCTGTATGCATGAAATACCCGGATGACCTACTACAGTATATTTGCCAGAATCTGCTAAATATAACTCAAGTACAGGTACATCTCAAAAAATTAGAATATCGTGAAAAAGTTCATTTTTTTTTGTAACTTATTTCAAAAAGTGAAACTTTCATATATTTTAGATTCATTGCATGTAAAGTAAAACATTTCAAAAGTTTTTTTGTTTTAGTTTTGATGATTAGAGCTTACAGCTCATGAAAGTCAAAAATCCAGTATCTCAAAATATTACAATATTTACATTTGAGTTTCAATAAATGACCATCCCTACAGTATAAATTCTGGGTATCTCTTGTTCTTTGAAACCACAATAATGGAGAAGACTGCTGACTTGGCAGTGGTCCAGAAGACAATCATTGACACCTTCCACAAAGAGGGTAAGTCACAGAGGGTCATTACTGAAAGGTGTGGCTGTTTACAGAGTGCTGTATCAAAGCATATTAAATGCAAAGTTGACTGGAAGGAAGAAATTGGATAGGAAAAGGTGCACAAGCAACAGGGATGACCGCAAGCTTGAGAATACTGTCAAGCAAAGCTGATTCAAACACTTGTGAGAGCTCCACAAGGAGTGGACTGAAGCTGGAGTCAGTGCATCAAGAGTCACCACGCTCAGACGTCTTCAGGAAAAGGGCTACCAAGCCACTTCTGAACCAGAGACAACGTCAGAAGCATCTTACCTGGGCTGTGGAGAAAAAGAACTGGACTGTTGCTCATTGGTCCAAAGTCCTCTTTTCAGATGAAAGTACATTTTGCATTTCATTTGGAAATCAAGGTCCCAGAGTCTGGAGGAAGAGTGGAGAGGCACAGAATCCATGTTGCTTGAAGTCCAGTGTGAAGTTTCCACAGTCAGTGATGATTTGGGCTGCCATGTCATCTGCTGGTGTTGGTCCACTGTGTTTTCTGAAGTCCACAGTCAACGCAGCCATCTACCAGGAAATTTTAGAGCACTTCATGCTTCCTTCTGCTGACAAGCTTTATGGAGATGCTGATTTCATTTTCCATCAGGACTTGGCACCTGCCCACACTGCCAAAGGTACCAAAAGCTGGTTCAATGACCATGGTGTTACTGTGCTTGATTGGCCAGCAAACTTGCCTGATCTGAACCCCATAGAGAATCTATGGGGTATTGTCAAGAGGAAGATGAGACACCAGACCCAACAATGCAGATGACCTGAAGGCCGCTATCAAAGCAACCTGGGCTTCCATTACACCTGAGCAGTGCCACAGGCTGATTGCCTCCATGCCACGCCGCATTGATGCAGTAATTCATGCAAAAGGAGGCCCAACCAAGTATTGAGTGCATAGAAATGAACATACTTTTCAGAAGCCTGACATTTAAGTTTAAAATATCCTTTTTTTATTGATCTTATGTAATATTCTAATTTTCTGAGACACTGAATTTTGGGTTTTCATTATCTGTAAGCCATAATCATCAAAATTTCAAGAAATAAATGCTTGAAATAGTTCACTCTATGTGTAATGAATCTATATAATATATGGGTTTCACTTTCTGAAATGAGTGACAAAAAATATTGACCTTTTTCAAATTTTTTTAGATGTACCTGTATACTAAAATCAGTACGGAAGCTGTGTTCCGAATGGCATACTATCATACAACTCCTACTATATTGCAGGTATGCTGTGTGAATACTGTGAATAGTATGTGAATTTTCTGTATGCATTGAATGCCCGGATTGCCTGCTACATTTGCTGAAATTTGATATATGCATCTGAAGACACTGCGTGGGATACTGCTTTCGTGACGTTTCATCTTCAAAGGTGTGAGTGAACTGGAGGCGGGGAATAGTAATTATAAATGTTACACTTGTATATGTATGTATATACATATACATGTAAACTACAAACTATCACTGTGCATCTAAAAACAATATCATTTTTAGGACATAAATTGTACTTTAATCTCTACGGCACTTTTCCGATCAAGTCAAATGATGACACCTTTATCTCTATAGTGCTTTATACATTGTTTCAAAGATATTACATAATAATATTAATATTGCAGTAATATAATATATAAATAAAATATTTCAATTGAGCAAACATAATTAAATTCCGCTGTCAAGCAGCTCTAAAAAGAAACAGAGTGTATTTACTCTAAGGACAAATAGACAAATAGATTTGTTAGCAGAGGCTATTTACATTAACTCCGGCCACCAATGCCTGGATGCGATAAACAGCACTGCAAAAGATACATGTATTTCTGTAGAATCAGTGCGCAGTTACTACAAGATGCGAGATGTGTGCTGTTGATGCGAATGATCCGAGTTCGATTCTGCCTTTTGTCAAACTCGTGCAACTCCTTGTCCCATCACATACCAGACCAGAAAGGCATTTATTTTCAATAAAAAATTAAGTAAATATACGAAAAGTGGAGATTAAATGCAGTGTGCTTAGCTGTAGGTAGGTTTTTGTCCCAATAAAGTGGCGTTCATCAAATAAAATTTATGATAATTTACACTCAATATGTTATTGCATACTGTTTTATAATGTACTACAGTACTGAAGTATACATATCTGCCACCTAACTACTATTTACACACCTGTTGCTAAAGAAAATGCTGCTATTTTAGTGTAAACAGAATTTATCATTATTTGCACTTAGTGTAACTAGAATATATCACTTTTTCCAATTAGTGTAACTGCCAAAAATATCATAGTTCATTTAAAGACAGCTCATTCAGTTCAGTCCAATAGCCGTAAAGTTCTTCAATTATGCAATGAGTTCAATTAATATGAAGCCTTATTAACAAGCTTTTGTAAAAAGAATAGTTAGCACATTTGTTTGTAAGGTAACAACCTTGACAGCTGTGCTGAATTAATGTTTGTGTTTGTCATGTGACAATTAAGCATACTACTCTGAAACATTTGTTGCTTATTGTATACTGTTTCACACACTATTCTTTAAAAAATAGTAGGCAGTATGCACTGTGTACTGGGCAGTAAGCAGTAAGCAAGTATGCCATTTCGAACACAGCCAGTGACTTCACAAACGTTTTAATTACATTCCATCCATTATTCAAATCAGAATGTTTTGAAAACTTGAAATCTAAATTTGAACATAAGGAAATGACAACCATTTTTCCTTCCATTTTGTCAACTGCTGGGCTTGACTTTTATCAAGCTGTAGAAAAAACAACAATAGTTTAAATGTGAACAACAGGTAGAGAAAAAAGACAGTTGAGTCAGTGACAGTTTTGAAAATTTGAATTTGAATAGAAAAAGAAAATGACGACCACTTATTTTCCTCCATTTTGTCAGCTTCTGTAGAAAAAAAACCCCAAAGTTTAAAAGTGAAACACAGAGGTAGAGAAAAATGTTATGTACCTTTTCATTCCATTCCATTATTTAAATCTGAATGATCTGAACTTTTGAAAATTTAATTTGAACAGAAGAAAATGACAACACGACAATGTTTTGTCAAAGGCTTGGCTTTATTGAGTTTCAAGGAGCTGTAGCAAAAGACAACAAAGGTTTAAAAGTGAAGAACAGAGACAGTTATGTCAGTGACTTTACAAACCTTTAGATTTCATTCCAGCCATGCATTACTCAAATTTGAATGTTTTAAAAATGTGAAATTTGAACAGGAGAAATTTGATCATTTTCCCTCCATTTTGTAAACTGCTGACCTCAAGCCGCAGAAAAAGACAACAGTAGTTTAAGTAAATCAATTATAAGTTTAAATATTGTCCTTAAACTGTGCTGACTCAATTCTTTGCCTCATGAAGCTCACCGGGTGCTCCTGGCAGCCAGCAGCGACTACTTCAGAGGCATGTTTACCAGCGGTATGAGGGAAAGCCAGCAGGACTCTGTGTCTCTACTGTTAATCGGAGCCGCTGAGCTCGAGGCCCTCCTGCACTGTGCCTACAGCAGCGCTCTGGTGCTCGGATGGGGCTGCGTGTTCGAACTCGCCTGTACCTCGCTCCAGTTTCAGTTTCAGCCAGCTATCTCACTCTGCATTCAGTTCCTGAAGCAAGAAATGGACGTCCACAACTGCCTGGACGTGGCGTCTTTCGCAGAAGCCTACGGGATGGCTGAATTGATGGAGCTGGCTGAGGATTTTGTTCTCAGACACTTCCAAGAAATATCTGCCACCCCAAAGTTTCAGGACCTCCCGGCCGAGAAGCTTCTGCAGTTCCTCCGATGCGACGCGCTGTCCACTCCATCAGAGCTGGCTGTTTTCCGAGCGGTTGTCACTTGGGTGGAAGCGGATCCCACCGAACGGCTCCCGCAGGCCGAAGAGCTCATGCGAGCTGTGCGTTTTCCATTCATGACCTTCCGAGAATTTCGAGAGGTTCCGTGCCGTGAACCTGAGCATGGAATGCAGTGGAGACGTCGAGGTTGAACTCTACAAATCAGCGCTGAAGGAGTTTGGATTTGGCATCTCTGACTGCGTGGCGAGGAAACGTGTGCGTCACCCCAAAGACGCTCTGGTTTTGGTCGGAGGTGATGAGCTGCATCCAGACATGGGTCAGCGGCTTCCCAGCAAGCAGCTCTGGTTTGCTAACTCTCTGAGAAGCGGAACAGGCCTCGTGAAGGAGATTGAGTGGAGATTGCTGGGAGAAATGCCAGATCAGGCCAGATTTAGACACGGCGTTGGGGTCCTCGACGGTCAACTATATCTAGCTGGAGGCTGCCACTTCTATGCAAAGACTGACACCATGAAATCTGTTTACAGGTAAAGTAATGGCCAAGAAATCAAAAGTGTACTCTTGTGGCGTGTTGTCCATGTCTATTGACATGAGCTCATATAAATTTGTTATATAAGTTAGTGAGTAGCAAATCATGGTTTTGCTAGGCTGAAATGCAAAATACTGGCAATCAATCAATCAACAAAACAGCCTGGAAATTAACCTTTGTTTATGAGGTGTACTATCTATTCATGATTGAAAAGAAAATTGATTTTGTCAGTGTGGTTTTAGTGTCATATTTTAGGTTTGATTATTATTTTGAATGATTTGATATATATATATATATATATATATATTTTTTTTAATTTTAGCTAAAGTTTTAGTAAGTTTTTTTTCAGTTATAGATTTAATTATTATTATAATAAAATAAATTAATTTATTTAGTTAATGTTTATTTTTAAGTAAAACATATGGTTTAATGGGGTCTTTAAGTCAAGTTCTATTAATTTAGCTAAAAACAGAAATAAATTAGTTCTGTCATAATTAGAAAACAAAGATGAAATCAATAACATTTGTAGCTTTAAAGTTTCATCTATATTTAATTTAGAATTTAGTGTTTGATAACTTTATTCAATAAAAGTTAAAATTGATAGCTCTCAATTATACTGTAAAGTTAGTATAGTCAACATTACATATAGTCAATGGTTAAAATATTAGAAAAAAAGAACAATTTCATAGAGACATTGGTAGTTCTGGTATCAGAGATACTTGCCTTCAGTCATTAAACATATTTAATATATACTGCCTTGTTTCTACATTAATTTGAAGATTGAATGTGAAATTATTGCAATATAAAAGTATATTTAAAAAAAAAAAGTTAATGTTAGGTGGGATTTAATTGCGATTAATCACGATTAATTTCAGAAAAAAAAATGTGATTTTTTTTTTTTTTTTTGACAGCACTAATATAAATACATTTTTTTTTTTTCACCTGTTTTCACTGGTTCTTTTTCTCTAACAACACCTGCACATCTACATCAACAGGTACGACCCTGAGCGAGACCACTGGAAAAGGCTGGCAGATCTTCATGAACTGAGGAGTAACTTTACGCTGGTGGTGAGTGGAGACGGCCTGTATGCTGTCGGAGGAGACAAAGACATCAACACAAATCTTGACAGTGTGGAAAAATACTCACCAGAAACAGATTCCTGGAGGTAAGAGGAGAAGGTAAAACAAGATAAAAGAGTAAGCTAATAATTTATAAAAAGATTCCTTTATAATAATGAACTGACTGCCTGTTTATTGTGAAAATGCAAAAGCAATTCAAAGAATAAATGAACTGACTGACACCTAGTGGCTCTTAGAAGCACAACAACATACCTTTAAATAAATTATGCTCTTTGGAGAATCATTGGTCTGTTTAGAGAAAAAATGTTGGTCTTTCACCCTCGTCTCATTAGTTTCTCCTACAATTTTGGGGAGAAATAAAACATAGACACAAACAGAGCTATTAAATATGGACTTTTCTGTCCTATGGATCAGCTTCTGCCATCCTTTGGACCAAGCCTTGAGCGGTCATGCTGCCACTATCTGGGGAGGCGAGATCTTCATCTCAGGAGGCTTCAACTGCAAGTACGAATGCCTGGTGTCCATGTTCCTCTACCACCCAGAGAGAGGAACCACGTACCTCGCTGAGATGACCCACGACCGGGCCCAGCACTGCATGGAGAGCCTGAAAAACCGCTTCTACGTAGCTGGTGGAGTGTGCAACCTCCGAAAGTACTACACCGACCAACTGGTCTGCGAGATGTACAACCCTGTACGCGACACCTGGACGGTGTTCACTCCTCTCCCCATTCCCCATGTCGGCGCGGCCTCTGCTGTCCTGGAGGAGAGGCTGTATATTCTAGGCGGTTATTGCCAGGAGGACTACAGCGAGTCCAGACTCACTCATCGCTATGACCCTGTGACTCAGAGATGGGAGAGCATGGGAAAGATGCCCGGTCCCGTCACAGATATACGTGCATGCCTCCTTCATCTGCCTGATCACGTCAGAAAATGAGAACAAGATGAGCACATGTTGGTCAGCTTTATTTGTACAACTTAAAAAAATCTAGTGAGATGCCTTGCTGTCTACATAGGGAGCTGCCTTGTAAGAGATCATCTGTAAACTCATAAGTAACTGCTGGGTCATTCCAACTCAACCAGAGGTCCCCGGCTCAAATTTTTGATTTTGCTAATATTTTTTATGAAGAAAGACAGACATGTATAGTGATGAAATCCAAAATATTAAATGTCAAGGATTAATATTTACTGAGTATTCCACTATTTAGTAGAGGAGGGTCAAAATGGCAATTTTCACGTGAGATTCAGAGTCAAATTACAGGGGGGTAAAAATGACTTCAGAAAGATGGCAGCATCATAATGTTATTTTTACACAGAGATTGGTAGGTCTGTTAGTAAAATCGGTTGACTTTAGCAATCTTTGTTGCATTATGTGCCAATGGTGACCATTCAAACATGGGGAAACAGCACTTTTCAAGTTTTTTCTCCAAAGTTTGCAGGCCTGTAACTCAAGAAGTATTAAATATATCTTAATGCCCCTATAGATTTTGGGTCTTAACAAACTTTTATTTTGGCATCTTTATTTTTAAGGCCCTATATGATTCGGTTCCAGAGATATTGGAATATTAATATGGCTCCAGGCGTAAATCGTTAAAATGTACACATTTTCAGTGGTCAAAAACCAAATGTGGGTCAGTTTGCAGAAGTATGATACTACTTTTCTTTTAAAGAGGAATGTCTGAAGAACAAATAATGTTGAAACTAGAGATGTACCTTGTTTCCTTCTGTCAGGACAACTGCATTGAACATACCTGTCTGAGTGCCATAAATATACCTTTCCTAAAGTTTGCATGCCTATAACTCAAAAAGTATTAAAGATATCACAATATGATTTTAGATTCTAGTTGTTGTTTATCTTTTCTTTTGGAATATTACATTTCAAAGCCCTACATCATTAAATCCCAGAGATATGGGGATCTCAATGAGGCTCTATGTCCAGTTTGTTGAATATTACCCATTTTCAGTGGTCGAAAAACAGATTTGGTCACTTTGTATGCAGCTGATTCTTATTTCATTTAAATAACAATGTCTGAAGAATAAATTATGTTAAAATTAGAATTGTATCTTGTTTCCCTCAAAAATGGCAAATATGAAAAAAATTGAGGTTCCTGTGAGGTTTTATTTAGGGCGTTATACCACAAACAGCCACCGGGTGCCATTCAAACTCCATTTAATTTTTTTGATGCATTTTTCGGTCACAAATGTCGAAATTCATCTGTCAATATTACTCCCATCACAAAAAGACCACCAAATATGGAATCCAGAGAGTCAGGCCTTTCCGACGATATATATTTTGTCAAGATTATAAAAAGTTTTGATTCTAAAAGACGTAATACATTGTGTAATATGACACTTGACACCGCCCACTAAGGGGGAGGAGACCGCCAAACGATTTTAAAGTACAATTTCCATTGTAACACAATGTCCGATTTCAAAATGGTTTTCACAGGATGAATTTTGAGGTTATAAGCTTTCAAATGATATATAATTTATGATGATTACTAAAATAGTTGATAGGGAAAAAAGAAAACGAAAAAAAGAGCGCCAAGCGTCCCACAGGTGGGACGGTGACAGTTAAGGACCCAAAATCTAAAATGACATTAAGATATCTTTAATACTTTTTGAGTTACAAGCCTGCAAACTTTGGAGAAAAAACTTAAAGTGCTCTTTCTCCATTTTGAACAGTCATCATTGGCACATAATGCAACAAAGATTGCTAAAGTCAACAGATAACAGACCTACCAATCTCTGTGTAAAAATAACATTATGATGCTGCCATCTGTCATTTTTACCCCCCTGTAATTTGGCTCTGAATCTCAGGTGAAAATTGCCATTTTGACCCTCCTCTACAAAAAAGCGGATTGCTCAGTAAATATTCATCCATGCCATTTAATATTTTGGCTTTCATCACTAAACATGTTTATCTTTCTTCAGAAAATTCAGAAAAATCTAAAATTTGAGCCGGGGACTTCTGATTGATTTGATACAGAATGACCCTAAAGCCTTTCCTTACAAAATAGGGGTGACCTCGTTTTTATGTTGACAGCCCTGTGCACCAGTATTTTAACTTTGTTTACTTCTGTTCATGGTTATGTCTGATTATAGATACATAGCATGGCTATCCTGTGTTGTTGTATGTGTTGTCTATGTATTTGTTTTCAGAAGTGTCCACAAGTGCCAAACTATTTGTCTTTAATATAATTTTGTGTTAAAAGTAAAAATGTACAATGACACTTGTATTTTAGTATGAAATGTTTTGAATTTGTTTGTGCATTAAAGATTCAAAATGACACACATTTGTAGCTTACACTGTGAGCTCAGAGCAAAGTATGTTTTAATCTTTATATACAACCCCAAATCAGAAAAAGTTGGGACAGTATGGAAAATGCAAATAAAAAAAGAAAGTAGTGATTTCTAAATTTACTTTGACTTTTATTTCATTGCATACAATATGAACACAAAATATTTCATGTTTTGTCTGGTCAACTTCATGTCATTTGTAAATATACATCCTTTCCTGTCATTCAGACCTGCAACACATTCCAATTTGGGGTTGTAAAAGAGAATAGGCCTATAAATGAGAGTCTATGAATTGCAATTTACATTTACATTTATGCATTTAGCAGACGCTTTTATCCAAAGCGACTTACAGTGCATTCAGGCTATACATTTTTTTTATTAGTATGTGTGTTCCCTGGGAATTGAACCCACGACCTTTTGCGCTGCTAACGCAATGCTCTACCACTGAGCCACAGGAACACTTGACAACAGGAACAATTGACTTGAATGGAAGCTACTTTAGTTATCTCTGAATTTTTTTCATGTCATGTATATTCAATTGTTCAATTATGTCTTGTCTATCAAGTGAATTATGTGAATCCAAAGAGATGACATTTGACATTAAGAAAGGACTTGCAAATAAATATTTAATTGAAACAACCAAACTTTTATCACAGGATAACTGCTGTATCACATTTACATCTTTTACACCAATATCAAGTGAAAAATGAGTCTGATTTCATAGGATTTAAAAATAGGACTTATATGAGTTGAGTAGTTTGTAGCCTACAGCTGAATCATGGACATTCACTTGTGCAATTCTAGAAACTTTTCTTATCAGTTATTCAAATTTGGGTACTTGCGTTTGTGTGTTTTTTTCCCCTCAGACATAAGCGGTAAATCTTCTGATCTAAAAACTCCAAATTCTTAATCATTAACCAAGAGTAGCTCTATAAAGATAAGAAGCACAGCGACTGTAGACCTTCACTCCTCTCTTTAGCACAAGAGAAACAGTCATGGCTTTATTTCAGCTTTTCTTAATCTCAGTATTAAGTTCCTGCATGGCACAGGATGAGGATATTATGACTCCTGTGGTGAATATCTACTCTGAGTTGAAGGAGCTTAAAGCTTCAGTTAATGGACTGACGGTGGATCTGAACACTGCTAGAAATGAACTCGCACAGCAGAAAAGCTTGATTCAGGAGCTGCAGAAACAGATTAAAGGTACATCCTCTGGTTTGTTTCACATTTATATGCATGTTTGAACTTCGAACTTGAGTTCGTAACCACAGAAACTATCTAACAAGCACTTTAGAATTTTTCATTGCATTTTTTTTAGATTTATTTACTGCTTAAAGTAAACTGACCATTTTTCTCCTTTCGCAGAGAGTCCTAAAGTGGCATTCACTGCATCCATGTCAACTACAGAGAGTACACACCGAGGGCCTTTTAGTACGGAGACCAAGCTCATCTTTGATAAAGTCCTAACCAACATTGGCAATGCATATGACCCTGTCACAGGTTTCTGCATTTTAAGTTTGAGTTTTTGTGATTTGAAAAATTCATAATTTGATCATTGAATTTTTAACATGGTTTAATTTGTAGTATTGAGATCCTTGCTTATGTATCTTTTGCAGGAGTTTTCACAGCACCTGTAAAAGGTTTGTATTACTTCAGATACTCAGGCTCTGCGTTTTCCTCTCATGATATGGGTCTGAGCATCTTTAAAGGCACGGCACGATTTGTGTCTTCATATGAATATAATTCTGGTGAGCGCAACGACCAAATGTCCAATGGAGCCGTGATGGAGCTGGATGTTGGTGAGGAGGTTCACATGAGGCTGTGGATCAGATCCTGGATCTTTGTGGATCAACGGTACAACTATTCCACTTTCACAGGCTACCTGCTTTACCCACTGGATTCTACTTCTGTATAATTTGTATGTGTGAATTATTTAGTAAAATGTCAAAAAGAATTGTTTAATTCCTGAAAACTTAGCTTTGTTGTGTTAATCATGCATAAATGTAGTTAAAAGGTCACTGTTTCATACAGACAAAAACAAGAGTCCTCCTATACACTTCTATGGAACATTCATTTTCATTCAGGCACATTACTTGGCTATCCAAAGGAGGACTTATCATAGACTTCTATTGTTTTATATAAAGCAACAAACTAAATGTCTTCCTTTTTTTTTTTTTTTTTCTTGAGTATGTTCCTAGATGGCAACTTAATGATGGCAACCTAACAAATTTGTCATCAAAGAACAGTTATGTAAATCCATGCACACAAATATTCAATAATGAAATGCCTTTAACTGAAAATTGAGTGTTTAATCTTGTCATTTTACATTATTGACACTATTTTCCTATTTTGATATTGTGCAGTTGCTTTGACACAATTTGTATTGTTAAAAGCGCTATAAATAAAGGTGACTTGACTTGACAAGACACTAGTAAAATTAATATTCTGGGTTAAATGAAAGCGAAGCTTGGTTGAGAGTATTTGTGACACAGAGAAAGTAAGTTTGATCTTCAATTTGTAAAAATGAAAACCATGTTGACAATAACGCACTTTAAAAACAAATAAACAAACACAGTAGAAATAAACAATTTCCCTTTGTTTTACTTCATTCTAGAAGCAATCTCCAACACAAATATACATATAAATTTGGCATAAAGCTTCAGATAATTTAACATTCATTTAACCAATAAAGTTATCAACAAAATTGAAATGGAGAGATATTTGATGCCAATTAATTGATAATTTGTTTCCAGAAATGTTACATTGCATGTTCATAACTGTGACATTTCAATGTGTTTTTCTTTGAAAAGCTTTATTCAGATAAGATTAGTTATATGTGGCATTGGGATAATGTCATGACGTCAGTAATCTTTACAGACTTTCAATGGACTGTACATTCTCTTGCTCAATAATATTACTGTGTGTGTGTGTGTGTGTGTGTGTGTGTGTGTGTGTGTGTGTGTGTGTGTGTGTGTGTGAACCATCTGTTCAAATCATTTCTGACAACATCTTTTGCCCCAAGCTGAACTTTTTTTTTTTTTTATCTTGCCATGAGGTGGAGATAATGCACAATGCAACAATGTATTTTATGCAAGATATCCCCCTCTTATTGTCTAAGATGAGCTGGTATGGGCAGCACACAGGCAGCTATGTATGTGTTCGGGCCTGGTGTCACACTCATGTTCTCCCAGCGTTCTGTTGCAGGATCATAGCGGTGCACTGTTTTGGTATCACTGTAGTCCTCCTGGCAGTAGCCTCCGATTATGTAGATTTTCCCCTCTAAGACCGCTGATGCTGACCCAACATGTGGCACTGGGAATGGCATAATGGCACTCCAGGAGTTGGCCACAGGGTCATAGACCTCACAGGCTAATTGATCTACCAGATGGCCATCAGCTTCGCATGAAACCCCTCCAGCCACATATAAACGGTCACCTAGGGTCTCCATGCAGTGCAGGGCTCTATCAAGTGTCATTTCAGCCAGGTTAATGGATCCTCGTTCTGGGTGGTAAAGGGTCATAGACGACAGGCACTGGTACTGACTGTTAAAGCCTCCTGATAGGAAGATTGTGTCGTTCCATACACTGGCCGCGTGACAGCATAGAGCATGGCCTAATGGGTGGACAAAACTGAAGTAGGAGAGAATTAAAAAGAAAGACTTTAAATGGAGGGCAACAACACTCACTTTGAATGCTTCTCAATAGGTATTAGGAACAGTTTGACTTGCACAGTACATTTGCAATAGTGTTGTCAAAAGTACCGACTTCGGGACGAGTCGGAACTGAAATGTAAAAAATGTGATGATACCAGCTTTTCCCGCTAGCGTTTTGATCACCGTTGGTCAGAGGATCCATCTATGAGCAGATACATTAGGGATTCGCTGATGGATCCGCTGATAGACGTGGCTTTCAAACGCTCCCGTGTGTATCTGTGTAAGTGCTCGGTGAAGAGCGTGAAGTGATGATCATTGTAGCCAATCACATACATATCTGCTCTGTTGAAAAAACCTGCATATCCTGGTTAGGTATGTTTTGAAGCATGGCTGCTGGTTTGAGCTGGTCCTTAGCAGGAGCTAGTTGCTTAGGACCAGCACATGACCAGCTAAGGACCAGCTTAAACCAGCTCAAACCAGCAGCAATGCTTCAAAACATACCTAACCAGCATATGCAGTTTTTTTTTTAACTGAGTGTTGAAACCACAATGGCACGTGAACAAAATGGTTTGAGATGAGTGTTTAAGAATCCACTCAACAGCGTTCAAAATGAACATAGGAAATCCTAGGATCGTCACATTTTTTAAATGTCAGTACCGACTGGTACCGAAGTCAGTACCTTTGACAACACTTATTTGCTATATGTTCTGTGAAGTTAAATGACTTTGCCAAGTAGGACATCAACTCGGAATCAACATTGTTTGTCCTGGAGCAACATTCCTCTGGACCTTGATAGGGTAGATGCCTATGACAACTTCATATTAGGAAGGATAGACATACAGTCTTTCGAGTGGTCGTAATGTTATTACTTTGCTGTCAGTTATTGAGCTGACACAATATAACATATCTTATCAGAACAATTCCTGGTGACACAAAACTCTTGAAAATGTGCCGTGAAAATTAGACAAAACATACAACCCACTGAATGGACTTTACGTCTATCCCTTACAACATGGTTTTCATTTGAACAAAAATATGGTGCCAAATCTGACAAAGGTCCATAAACAAATTAAAGATTAGGGTAAGAGTTTGATTTAGGGTTTGGGTCTTAAACAACATTCAGACATGTGGGTAGTTTTAGGCCTGTGGTTACGTTTTATAACATTGTTCCAGGAAGAACAGTTGAAGTTGATCTAGAATCATGCATGCCTTTTAGATTCTTCCTGAAATTACAAATGTATTTCTTGTGCTACTCATTTACTGTACTAACCTCCAAGAATTTGTGTTGGGGCAGTAAACCTCCACACTCTCCATATTGACCTCTGAGTCCCTCTCTCCACCAATAGCATATATTTTACCATTCAGGACCACTAGAGTGAAGCTGCCTCTTGTCTCATGCATATCGGCCAATCTTTGCCAAACATTCTGGATGGGATCGTACCTAGTTGAAAGATTGAACAGGAGGTCAACTGTGTAAAAGCGCAAACCTGGACAAGGTCAGATAGATGAGTCCTCATGTTACATCTTACCTGTAGGTGCAATTCATGGTATCAGCTTTGCCGTAATAATGCCGTCCGCCAACTACGTAAAGCTTGCCCCTCATTACCCCAACTCCATGACTGAATCTTGGTTTCTCAGGTAAAGTTCCCAGCATTCTCCACTCTACTTTCTTCACCAGTCCAACATGGTTCTGCAAGGAATTGCTAAACCACATGTCCCTAGAGGGTCTACGTTTGTCAAAATTATCAGTGATCCTCTCACCCCCAACCAGGACTAGAGTGTCTTTAGGCATATAGGCCCTGAAATTTGACTGAACATCTGAAGAACTGGAACAAAACTCCTCAAGAAGAGAATCATATAGTCTTTTGGCACCAATTCTCGGCCAAGACGTTATGGACTTGACTTCTTTGAATTCCTTGAAGGTCATGAGGGGAAATTGGATGGTTCCCATCAGCTCCCTGGCAAGTTTGACCCGCTTTCTGGGAAAGGCTTCGATCCAACACATGACTGCTTTGAACACGGGCAACTCTGAGGGAACACAGAGAGAATCACTTTGAAGGTACTTATTCAGTTTCTCTACAGGAAGATCTTGGAACTTTGGAGTTATGGACACGTCTTGAAAGTGCCTCAAGACAAAGTCATCGGCCAGTGCAAGTAAGTCTGCCATCCCATAGGCCTCCGCGAAAGATGCTACGTCCAGGCAGCTGTAAGCATCTATTTCTTGTTGCAGAAAGTTAAGGCACAGTGAGAAGGCAGTCTGGAACTGTAATTGAAGAGATGTACAGGTGAGATCAAACACGCAGCCCCATCCGAGAGCAAGAGCCCCGCTGTAGGTGTAGTGCAGGAGGGCTTCAAACTTGGTGGCTCCAACTAACAGCAGAGACACTGATTTCTGTCGGCTTTCCTTCATACCGCTGGTAAACATGCATCTGAAGTAGTCGCTGCTGGCAGCCAGGAGTGCTCGGTGAGCTTCATGAAGGCGGGACATACATAAAACTTGTAATACATACATACATAAAGCAGTTTTGCAAATGCAGAGGGCATGACATTAATAATAAAGCTAGAGAAGTATAAAAGTATAAGATATGGAGGAAGCATTTAGCTTCATGCAAAGGAAACTCAAACTTTTGCCATATTTCCAAATCTCTTACCATGAAAAACTCTTCCTTCTGCTTCAAGCTCCACGTCACATCCCATGATCTGTGTCCACATCTGTCTGATTTGCTGTAGGCTAATTTTCATATGTTCCTCAGCAGAAGTCTCTTTTCTGTCCACTTTCTTTCCTCTTGCCTCGTCCTCCTCTCTCTCTTCCTCCTCTTTGCAGAGTTTGAGAATTCTTGGAGCTTCCAGGCTGACAGCTGCAGACCAAATCCATTCCAGATTGCCTTTGTTCAGAATGCTGATGTTCCCCGTATAGGCGAACTCCACCACTGCTGCCAACCCAGAACCATGAACCTCAGGACCCACATACAATGGGAAATACTGCTCTTGTTTGGGCTTCTGTCTGAGTCTCATCTGAATAAGGCAACTGACCGCAGCCAAGACACAGGAGTGAACCTGGAATTGATATCCATCTTCTGTGAAGAGGGTCAAGTCAGTGAGGACCGAATACAACATCATGTTCTCGAGAGCCTGGAAGACCGCGCCTGGGTAAGCTGGATCAGAGTTTAGCTTCTTGGGATACATGTCGCAATCCTCACCTTCAGAATCTTCAAAACTGCTACTTTCATCATATTCATCATCATCTTCTTCATCCTCCTCCTCTAACTCTTGATTTATCAGTTCCTGTTCCAAGCTGGAGTCCGCCATGTGCTGCTCTTCATCTCTAAATGTTAAACCTCCAAATGTTAAGTCTTTTTCAGAAACACCAATGTCATCAGTACTGATGGAGGCAGTAGCAAAACAGTCCTTTTCATTATCTTTGTCGTATTTATCATAATCTTCATCAGTGCTTTTATCATTTTGCACACACATAGCAACTAAGCTGTCACCATTTGCAGAAGTAACAGGTAAACTCCTAATATATTCTTCATTGCCGTTAATGTCGACATGTATATTATAGCCACTCTTGTCATCATTGACTTCATCATTATCTGTAAGTGAAGCAACTAAACCTTCACTGTTTATGGACATAACAGGTAAACTATTGCTATGTTCTTCATTGTTATTTTGGTCATCCGTTTTATCCACATCCTCTTTATCATTATTCATGCATGCAGCAATTAAACCATCACCGTTTGCAGACGTAACAGTAAAACTACTAAATTCATTGTTGTCATGTTCTTTGGCATCTTCTTCATCACTGGTTTTATCATTACTTATAATTGAAGTGACTAACCTGTCACTGTTTGCAGATGCAACAGGTAAACTTATACTATATTCTTCATCCGTAGTTTTGTCACCATATTTATCAGCATCATCTTCATCCCCGATCTCTTCATTATTTGTGCATGCATCAGTTAAGCTATCACTGTTTGCAGACACAGCAGGAAAACTAACACTATATTCTTTATCATCATATTTTTTAGCATCATCACTAGCATCCTCTGAGTTACCACTATTAGCAACAGGAAAACTATTACTGCATACTGCATCAATGGTATTGTTGTTGTCATTTTTATTTACATCCTCTTCATCACTGGCTTTATAATTACACATAGCAAAAACACTGTCACTGTTTGCAGGCGTAAAAGGAAAACTAACACTACATCCTTCATCGTCATCAAAAGTCTTCTCACTTTCCCATGCATTTACTTGCAGCTCCTTTGGGTCCTCTTCTTCTGTCCGCTCATCTTCCTCACCTGGATTCTCTTCACCCTCCTCTTCTTCACTCACATCCATCCATCCAGTGTTGCTGCTCGAATTGTCATCCTCTCTTGATCTCCACGAACTTTTCCACTCTTTCTGAAGACACTGCTGATCTGTTGCCATTGTGACTTCAGTTTACTCTCCTGAGAGAATCTTTCTTGTCTTCAAAAACCAGGATGATCAAATCTGTTTCCTAACTTGTGTTGAATTTCTCTGTTGATGTGGGATCTTGTACTGTAGTCTGGTATGCAAAATAGATCAGTGTCTTATGAGGTCACACAAAACATAACGCTATTTTTACCTCAAGCATTTAATAAGATCACATCTCAAGACATCTAAGAATGATCTACTGCTTATAATCCAGTCATGCCATATATTTATGAGTGTCTGGTGGTGATTAATAAACTTTATTTATTTATTGCACAACTGCCTGTCTGTATGACTTCATTGACTTGTATGTGTTTATGAAATCAAGTTATTTCAACATGGATTTGAGGATGTGCTTTATGTGATAGTCTGATATCTGATAGTGTTTTCACCAAACCTGTTGTTAACAACTTCCGACATCTGAACTGACATGTTTCTGGTCTAATTGCGCACAATTTTTCCAGTGCATTTTCTGGTCTAATTGCACACAGTTTTTCAGTGCATTTTATTGGCAAAAAAAAAAAAAAAATGTTGGTCTGCAATTCGTTTTCAGATGATGTCTCTTATTTTCAGCTTCTGTTTCGCTTGGTTTGGTTACTCAAAAAAAGTAAAATAGGCTGTGAATGCCCTTTGTGTTGACTTTAAGAACATCATGTCTCCCAAACATAAAAGCACCTAATCCGACTTATTAAATGTTACTTTTGCTTCATTGTGCTGAAATCCACAGCGCTCAGTCACACACAACAGAAAACATCTTGAAAGAAGTGACCTTTTGCACTGATCCTGGACCAGTAGCCTTTCCACAAACTCAAGACTGTGCTGGTATAATTTTAAAAGTGTAACTTCTTTGCAGTCCTGCCATTGACTCGGTCTCTGGCTCAGTTCTGGGCCATAAGAAACTTTGGAAGGGGTACTGGGAGCATGTGATGCCTCGAGGCATTAGATTCTGATCGTGTCAGTAGAATCATGTTTCTCCTCCACAGCCTGGGAATGTTATCTGGGTCAAGGAGCCCAGAGCAGATAGAAACAAGCAATTTATAGACTTTATAGTTGTTGCTGTATAATGCATTTGTAATTAGATTCGTCTATGACAAAATGATCTGGTTGTTTTTCTGTTTGTTTTAATGTTTTATAACTACATGTCAGTTCTGTTTGTTACTGTTTGAATATACACAAACATTGTCACATTGAGATATTTTAAGGAAGGTAAAAGTTTTTTTTTTTTTTTTATCTTAACGTTTTTATCATAAATTCATTGAGGCATATAAATAATAATAATACAAAGTGTTATAATATAGGCTGTCTATATTCTTCTAATATACACACATGCAGATATAGCCCGGCTCATGTGTACATTAGGCTTCTCCGTGTCTTTTGTTTGTCCATGTTTGGGAAGCGTGAATGCGCGAGACAGCAGATGGAAACATGCGGCGCTTTAAGAGCTACAAACAGAGCTACAAATGTCACTGGCGGCCTTGGACTGGAAACCTGCCGGAGATGCCAAGAGGCCACAGAGAGAACATGCTCATGCTAAGACTCTATCAATGCCTGACTAATTAATGCATTAACACCCCAAAACCACACTGAAACTTAAATGGCATCTATTGAAGCGATTTTAAATGGTAAAACAAACAACAATAAGTATTTAGAGGATGAATGGGAATTTTTTTTTTTCTTAGGATTCATCAAGCTCATAACGACCCTACCACTGGCCCAGAGAGCTGTCAGTCACCGAGGACACGCCCCTCCTGTTCTGTAATGTCCAGAGCACTTGAGTGACTGATTCATTCTCTCTCGCTCTCAGTGCTAGGACGAGTGCTCATATATTTAATGACAAACAAACCTCTTCTAAAGCCACAGCAACACCTACAGACCATGAGTGGACTGTGAGTGGAAATCAACAAATAAATAAATAAATACAAACAGAGAAAATACACATGAGCTTCATTATGCATTCATAATTTTACATTGTTTTTATGTTAGGCACTAAAAGCTGAGCTTGTTTGTTTATATCAGATTATATCAAGGGAAAGTACAAATTATATATTTTATTGACAATGCAAAAAATATCGGCTTCATTTTGTCATAAGCAAAATATAATTTCTAGTTTATTTCAGTTTTATGTTGAAATGTGACATGCAAAATGATTAAATAATTGTGTTTTTAAGAGAAAATGAGACACTCAGACTTTGTCAAACTATAACTTTACTTCTCTTACAATATAGACGGACTCATTGTACAACTTTACAGACTCCTTTTACAATACCATTTTCACAGGGAAAAATACATCAAATAAAAAGGAAAATATGCATTAAGCAAATATGAATAAATGTGAAATTCAAAATAAGCTGGAATGAGGAACAGATGCAGAGAATTAGTTGTTTGTTGTTGCAACAAAAACACTCATAAACACGCAGCTGATACATTGGTAAAATTGTGAATGCTCACACTCGGCTAATGAACTAATAATGAGGGATTATGGGAAACGTTTGTCTGAACTCATCTGACCTGACTCACGCTTGTGCTTCTGTCAGTGAATATTGCGTCTGGAGACGGTTCAAATGAGTCACTGACTGAAATACTGCAGTCGCCTGTACAGTGAGCCAGCGTGAGACAAACAACAGCCCTTTCCACAGAGAACAAATCCATGAGCGACAGATGAAAGACGGCAAAAGCAGGAGGAATAAACTCTTATGAGCTTATTTACACCAAAAAGAGTTTGTAAAAAGATAGACGCTTGCATAGATTCAGCCCACATGTGACGGTGGGCCCTTGGCCACGATGTGCTTCTCTCCCACACACCCCCCCCCCCACACACACACACACACACACACACAGCATGAAGAATTAGATAACAGCTCTATTTCTGATGACACTGAGAGACGGTGCAGAGGTTCAACAGACACGAGGAGTGATTCACTTCATGACGATGTGGATCTGAGCTGCTTTTACTGATGTTCAAGTCAACATGAAAGCCACTTCCTCATAAATGTTCCTCATCTTATTGTCCACGCTTTTTATCTTTCATTGAATTTTCTTCGTCCCTGAAATGACTTTCTTTTACACTTGACATCAAGGTTGTCAAATAGCTATTCAGCTGCTTTCTAAAATCTTTGTGAAGTCATTTAATGCTGGTTAATGTACTAAAGGTTACAGCAATAATAGCAGATGAGGGTGAACATGACCTTCATCCTCCACGTTCCAGGTCACAAAAACCTCTTGAAACTCACTAAACGCCCACTTTACACCATCGCATCAAACTCTGATGAAGAAAATCAAGTCCTGCTTTAAGAAGTAAAACAGATTGTGAATGCATTTCATGTCGACTTTAAACACTGCAAAAAGAAAAGCATTTATATTGAAATCTGATTAATCATACAACAATGATGTTTCAAGTAGCACATGCAGGGGTGTTAAAGTACTTCATTACACGTCATTAATATCCTTAAGTATTTATTTGGGAATACGTTCTTTGCTTGAGGGATTTAGAAACTGCAACTTTTACTCTATTACTTTTGTCAAAGGGACAAACTGCTCCACATTTCAAAGAACCAGGTACATTATTATTTATATATTTCCTGTTATATAAAAATATAAGCCTATAGTATTTTTAACTTACTAAGCTGCTAAGCCAATCAAATTGAGCTCTCGTGCTTTTTTATGAACAACCAATGACATCCATTTCAATGTGAAATGTAATTGAACACAATTGCAGTCATTTGTCCTTGCGAAGAGATGCCTTCGTTAAAAAATTATAACTTTGTTTAAACACGGTTAAATGTGGAAACGACTTTTTGACACAGTATTCCCTCACTTAAGTACAGTATCGCTGTAATGTTACACCCCTGATCACATTGTGCATCCAAATGCACTTTCTGTCAATACACTGAATATCTTTGGTGTCCAACAGCTACAGGAGCACATTTACACCACACAAGATAATGTCACAATTATGACATAAAAAGTTACAATTATGCCATACTAAGCCATCATTTTGAAAGAAATTGTGACTTTTTATCTCATAATTATCTCATGATTTTGTCATATTTTCGACTTATCTCATAAATGTGACTTAATATATCATAATTATTTTTGTCATTATTTGAAATATTTATCTAAATTATGACCTACTGTCATAATTTCAACTTTTTGTCTCATAATTATGACTTAGTGTTCCACATTTTGCTTTTTATCTCATAATTATCACTTAGTAGTCATATTTTTTTACTTTTATCTCATAAATGTGGCTTAGTATATTATAATTTTTACTTTTTATCTCATGACTTAGTATGTCATGATTTTGTCATTATTTGAAATTTGTATCTCAATTATGACTTACTGTCATAATTTCAACTTTTATCTCATAATTGACTTAGTGTCACAATTTTTACCTTATTTAGTATGTCATAAATTTCCACTTTCTATGTCATAATTGTGACTTGGTGTATCATAATTTTGACTTTTTATCTCATAATTATGACTTAGTGTGTCACAATTATGACTTTTTATCTCATTATGACTCAGTGTCACATTTTTTAGCTTATCTCATAATTTTGAGTAAGTCATAATTTTTGGCACTTTTTATATCATAATTGTGACTTGGTGTGTAACAATTTTGAGTTTTTATCTCATAATGATTTACCAAAGCATTTTCTTCATGTGGCAAAAACAGGGTCTAATACACTGTACATGTAGACACAACTAAAAACAAATGAATTGATTCATAGTGAAGATATTTTAAGGCAATGTCAAGTATCTGTGAGCGGTAGGAGGAATGACACGAGAACGATGATAATGGATATGGAGAGAGGGATGATGAGCAGATAGCAGGACACAGGGAGAGAAAGAGAGACAGGAAACACTGTCAGGGGCCATTTTCCACTGTTGGGTTTGTCGTCCGTGACTGTTTGAGTCTCTCGCGCTGCACAGCGGCAGATTATCAGCGGCCGCACCTGAGAAATGCTCTCCTTTGAGACAGAAACAATTAAATGAAGAGGAATCCAGTCAATATTGGATCTTTCAAACTGTCTGTAATCATTCGGTTCAAAATACTGATTTAACTACACAAGTCTCTGTGTGACATATATATTAGTTTTAATATTTTTTTTTCTTTACTTGAAATGAAATGTGTTAACCGATAAACTTCTTAAATTACTAAAATGAAAACTAACTAAAATGGAAATGGAAAAATGGAAAAAAAAAAAAATCAAAATATTAATAAAAATTATAATAGGATAAAAATGATAATAATAATAATAATAATAATAATAAAAAAAATATATATATTGTATATTTATAATGGTATGTACAAGTAAATAAAAATGAGTTTTTTAGTTTATTTGGTAAAAGACAACCAGTGAAAAACATGCCTTCATTATTTTTATCTGGATTATATTATTGCATTTATTGTACTTCTCGCATAATAAATTTGAATACATTTACAAATTAATTTTAGACAATAATTAAGACGTGTCTTTCAGCGATATCATTCAGCACTCACCTCCAGTATGGTTCTGTTATGTGTGTGATGAGGACTGAGCCGTAGACTCCAGCGGTGCGTTCTGTGGCTCCGCCCACCGTCGTCTTCGCTCTCCGTTGTGTCCTGCCGCGTGATTCGCTGACGCTTTCTCTTACGGGAGCTGATTCGCTGGAGGGAACCCACAATCTGGAGCCTGAACGAATCACAAAGCAGAAAGCGAGCTGAAGAAGTGGACGAGGTGTAGCGCATGTGTGCGTGTGTCAATCCAGCCCGATCTCACGGCAATTCATACATATTTTACGAGGTGGCTAATTCGTAAGACCTCACTCGTACAAATTCATACCATTTTTACTAAATCATACGTATTTTACAAGTTGCACAATTCGTATGAATTTGTACGAATGACCTACACCTAATCCCGCCCCTAAACCTACCCATCACTGGGGTGTAGACAAATCATACAAAATCATATGAGTGAGGTCGTACGAATTCGTATGCAATTAGCCACCTCGTAAAATACGTACGAATTGGTCGTGAGATAGCGTTGGTCAATCACACACCTGCTGTCCGTGTCCTCGATGTCTGCGTCTGCATCGCTGTCTCCCTGAAGATGAGGCTGGACACACTCCTCCTGGAACATGAGTCACACGTATAAACACACACGTGTGCACTTGTACATGCAGATGCATGCGGACGCTGTGCCCACCTCTGTGCCGTAACCCTCCGAGTATCCGGTGATCATGGGTCTGTTCTTACCGCACTGGACACACTTCACACCGGAGTCCTGATGACAGACAACGAGACAATGAGACGGATTGCCAAACTGCACGACCCTTTCATTTAAACCATTTACTTTGATCTATCTGTAGTTTTTTTATGTTTTTGAAATAAGTCACTTATTTAAAATTTAGACATTTTTAGAATTTTTTTAAATTTAATATATTTTTATAAATATAATATTTTTTATATAAATCACTTTCACACACTTTTACATTAACTGTTCCCTGCTGGTGGAATGACCGGCCCAACTCAATCCGAGCAGCTGAGTCCTTAGCCATCTTCAAGACACAGCTAAAAACTTTATTTGACCCTCTAAAGCCCCGAGCATACTTCAACAGAGATGGGTATTCCAGCATGACGATGACCCGAAACACACGGCCAAGGCAACAAAGGAGTGTCTCAAGAAGAAGCACATTAAGGTCCTGGAGTGGCCTAACCAGTCTCCAGACCTTCATCCCATAGAAAATCTGTGGAGGGAGCTGAAGGTTCGAGTTACCAAACGTCAACCTCGAAACCTTAATGACTTGGAGAGGATCTGCAAAGAGGAGTGGGACAAAATCCCTCCTGAGATGTGTGCAAACCTGGTGGTCAACTACAAGAAACGTCTGACCTCTGTGATTGCCAACAAGGGTTTTGCCACCAAGTACTAAGTCATGTTTTGCGAAGGGGTCAAATACTTATTAGACTCATTAAAATGCAAATCAATTTATAACTTTTTTGAAATGCGTTTTTCTGGATTTTTTTGTTGTTATTCTGTCTCTCACTGTTCAAATAAACCTAGCATTAAAATTTTAGACTGATCATTTCTTTGTCAGTGGGCAAACGTACAAAATCAGCAGGGGATCAAATACATTTTTTTTCCCCCACTGTATATATATAAACCTTGCTATGTGTCCAGCATTAGGCTAACTGAGACTTGTCATAGCACTTGCATATTATTGCTCTTTTGTTGGTTTGATTGCTTCTATTGTCATCATTTATAAACTGCTTTGGATAAAATTGTCTGCTAAATGACTAAATGTTAATTTAAGTCTCTTCGGTTCACTAAGGCTGCATTTATTACATTAAAAATACAGTAAAAACAGTAAAATTGTGAAATATTTTTACAATTTAAAATAACCATTTTCTATGTGAATATATTGTAAGATGTAATTTATTCCTGTGATCAAAGCTGCATTTTCAGCATCATTACTCCAGTCTTCAGTGTCACATGATCTTCAGAAATCATTATAATATGCTGATTTGCAGCTCAGGAAACATTTATTATTATGATTATGTTGAACACAGCTGAGTAGATTTTTTTTCAGGTTTCTTTGATGAATAGAAAGTTCAAAAGAACAACATTTATTTGAAAAATAATTTTTTAGTAACATTATAAATGTCTTTACTGTCACTTTTGATTAATTTAATGCATCCTTGATGAGTAACAGTATTAATTTCTTTATAAAAATAATCTTACTGCCCCCACATTTTAAATACCATCATATGTGTACATAAACACTCACCTCCTTTGGATGCTGATCACAGAAGGTGGTAAAGGGGGTGTTTTCACACAAACACACTCCAGTCGTCTGTCCACAAGCTCCCATGTCCTGCAGAAAGAGAAAGAGAACATGTGCAGCTCCAATAACGGCACTCATACCTTTCCATTGATGGCATTCATACCTCACGGTCATTGTCCGAGTTGTCTGAGAAGAGGCCGTTTGAGTCGGAGTCTTTTCTTCTAATCACCTCCATCTCTCCCTGACTCACTCACACTTCCACCTACACGGGGCGAGGGATAAATAAAGAAACGCTGCACCAACAGAACCACTTCCACTCAAACTTACATATGCAGAGCCAGTGGGAAAGCATGCTGAATGCAAATAGCAATAATGAAATGAACATTAACATAATGTAATGATAGCAAAGTAATCGGACTTCTGAACTTTATGGCCAGTATAAATCCTGGTTTTAAAGCAAATCCAATTGTGAAGCACTGCACTGACAGTGATGTGCGTGACAAGTGTTTTGAAGTGGTTGCATCACTTTGAAGCATTGTGCAGCTGTTTGAAACAGAAACCTCGGTTTAGAAGTGCGTGTATATATATGTGTGTGTGTGTGTGTGTGTGTGTGTATATATATGTGTGTGTGTGTGTGTGTGTGTGTATATATATGTGTGTGTGTGTGTGTGTGTGTGTGTGTGTGTGTGTGTGTGTGTGTGTGTGTGTGTGTGTGTGTGTGTGTATATATATATGTGTGTGTGTGTGTGTGTGTGTATATATATATATGTGTGTGTGTGTGTGTGTGTGTATATATATATATATATGTGTGTGTGTGTGTGTG
>CM049839.1:4241984-4301984 GCA_027422415.1 Schizothorax lantsangensis | reverse complement strand
TTATTTTGCTAGGAAAATCCATATACATAAGAAGAAGTGTGCTCAATGTAGAACAAGTGTTTCACATTTTATAAATGACTTTACATTATATGTAAATCTCTTGGAACAAACAATACACAAAACTGCACTGAAAACATGTAATGCTCTGAAAGCATTGAAATTAATCTAATTTTCTTCCTCTCTTTTTTCTCTTTTCTTTTTTCTCTGGCAGCTAATGTTAATTTGATCATGTGAATATGTAATATCTCTTGTTCTTGTGGCACTGAATACATAAAGCATTAAAAAAAGGTTCAGAGAGGTGTTAACATGTGATTATAATATTTCTAAAATCCCCCTCAAATTCTCCAAATTTCATCAGCAAGCTCTTCTCGCTTGGAAAATGTGTTACTCTCACAACTTATCTCCTCACACCTCCTTCATTTGGAATAACTGTTTCAAATAAATCATCTTTTTTTTTTACAAATTAGTTTAACAGATACATTAATCATCTTCTAAAATGTTTTGACAGTTTTGGAAATCTTTTAACTTACGACCAATTCATGTCTATTTACAGTTTCCCCGTACAGTTTAGGGAATTTAATTCAGTTATTAAAGCTATTCCTGTAATACTTCATCAGCTTGTCAAAAGTAATATATTCAATTCAATTCAATTCAAGTTTATTTGTATAGCGTCTTTTACGATACAATCGTTGCAAAGCAGCTTTACAGGAAATTGAGTTTCTACGATATATTTATATACTGTAGAAACTTAATATATTTAACTTATGGCAAAATTTGTTAATTCTGTATGTTGTCTGAGGGTTGGCATCCTCTGAGGTCCTTCTGAGGGGTCAGCATCATCTCTTCTCAGGTGTTTGGTCATCTCAGATCATTTAAGGGCTGGATCCAGACTGAAGCTTGTGTAATTAGTTACCACGGGATGTTAATCAGAAACAGAGAAACAAATAGAGACATAATTAGTGTAGCTGTTGTTCCATCCAAGCAAGAATTATTTGTTCAACCAAAGCTAAAGAATAATAATGTGCGTTTGATCCAACCTAGTCTCATGGCATTTATGTACCTGGGTGCACTTTTTAGCGAGACACGAAATACGTACCAATAACTACATATTACTGCAGTTTCAGTTTCCAAAAGAAACAAACACTAGAGGCAGTAAAGCTCCGACACATTTTACTCCTTTTCACACAAATTTACAGAGTTTTGATTAATAAAGCCTATTTTTTTGCACAATTATTTTAAGAATATCATGTTACGACTTCAAAACAATATTAATATGCTGGGAGATTTGAAAACTGATGCTTTTGAATGTTAGCATCGCACATATCCAGCCTCGTGTCTATGGGTTTTCATAGATTGGTAGGTTTGTTCGGTAGCTCACGGAGTACAGAGACTTACTTAGGAGGCGATGAGCTCCGGTTCAAATCCCGTGTAACTACGGTTCAACAAAACAGTTCAAATCTGCAGATAAGGAAGTTGAAATGGCACGGTTGCACCAACAAATATGTTTTTATACCAGTTATGCATTTGTTAACACTATCGGGTAGGTTTAGGGTTGGGTTTGGTGTAGGGTATATTTCCAACACGATAGAGCATTAACTTTTAGGGACAGACCCCGGATATTTGAATTCTGAACAGCCGCAGTACGTTCCTGAAGCAACATAATAAAACACAGCAATACGTACCTATATCAACATAATAAAAACGTGCCAGGGTTCACGTATTTAACCTGTGTTTTAGCGCCACTCAGTGGACATTTCTCTTTGAAACTGCGGCGAAACGTGCAGTAAGGTACATAAAACGGTGTCGCACAGAAAGTGCTTGATCAGATATAACTGCAGTACAAGATTATGAGATGCATTATATGACTGCATTATGTGAATGCTTGGCTAAAGAGATGTGTCTTTAATCTAGATTTAAACAGAGAGAGTGTGTCTGAACCCCGAACGTTATCAGGAAGGCTATTCCAGAGTTTGGGAGCCAAATATGAAAAAGCTCTACCTCCTTTAGTGGACTTTGCTATTCTAGGTACTACCAAGAGTCCAGAGTTTTACGACCTTAGGGAGCGTGATGGATTGTAGCGAGATAGAAGACTAGTTAGGTACGCAGGAGCTAAACCATTTAGGGCCTTATAGGTAAGTAATAATATTTTGTAACTGATACGGTACTTAATAGGTAGCCAGTGCAGAGACTGTAAAATTGGGGTAATATGATCATATTTTCTTGACCTGGTAAGGACTCTAGCCGCTGCATTTTGGACTACCTGTAGCTTGTTTATTGAAGATGCAGGACAACCACCTAGCAGTGCATTACAATAGTCCAGTCTAGAGGTCATGAATGCATGAACTAGCTTTTCTGCATCAGAAACAGGTAACATGTTCCGTAGCTTGGCAATGTTTCTAAGATGGAAGAATGCTGTTTCTGTAACATTGGAAATATGTTTTTCAAAAGACAAGTTGCTGTCTAATATAACACCCAGATTTTTGACTGTAGAGGAAGTAACAGTACATCCGTCTAGTTGCAAATTGTAATCCAAGAGATTCTGTGTACTGTTATTTGGTCCAATAAGTAATATCTCTGTCTTATCTGAATTTAATAGAAGAAAATTATTGGTCATCCAATCTTTTACATTTTTAACACACTCAGTTAGCTTAGATAATTTAGAAGTTTCATCTGGTCTTGTTGAGATCATCAGCATAGCAATGAATATATGTTATAATTATCCATCTGTGACAAACCCAAAATTAATTTTAGAAGGTGTTGAGCTAACTGAGAAAAAAATAACAAACATATATGTAATATTTTCCAAAAATAAAATAAAATATCTGCTAGAGGGATTTGTTTTTTGAATAATTGATAATATTGACTGGAGAAGAGCTTGGTTAATTCCTTTTAAATACTGTATTAATAACAAAATAAAATACATACACTTCTAAATCTTTAATATCAAGAGTCACTGATATTGATTATGTGGATCATAATTTGTGTAACAGTGACAAAGATATACTGACTCTTTTTTTGACTATAAAGTGATAAACAAGTTTTGGATGGATTAGACTTAAATTAGATACATTTGCAAAAAGAATATATATATATATATATACATATATATATATATATATGTTGTGAATGGAAATGTTAAATGTTAAACTATAAAGAAATTCCAAATGGAACACATTAAAACATAAATAGAAAAAATAGAAATCCTAAAGGAATACTGAGATTTGTACCATAATTTGGAATTTATCTTATTGGGATCAACCAAGAATCATTTAAGAATCAATAGGAGTCTAATGAATATAAAATAGCCTAACTGAAAATAGGAATTAGGATTCCTTTAAGAAGAAAGAGAGAGAGAGAGAGAGATATGAAATCCATATTTAAAACTAGAAGTCTAGCAGTTGAATGGTTATTGAAGGACACTTCTGGAGGTCTCACACGTCTCCTTCACATCATAATGAATAACGTCTCACTGATTCTAATCGGCGGTCATTCCCATCTGACTGAAGTCTGGGATTGCCCTCTCTCGCTAATTAAACGTCATTAAACACTATTATGGACAACATCCAGCCCTGTGATACCAATCACTTCCCCCGGCTCTACAAACAAACATAAACAGCTTTTGGAGACAGAGCCACATGAGACGTAATTAGTTTAACAGCCCAGTGATTGTAAAATAACAGAAAGTCCACAGAAAGGCTGTATTGTGCCATTCAGTGCTCTTTTTGCATTATTTATCAACTTATAGTGTTATGGTGTTTATTAATATTTTGAATTAGCTTTTATTTTTATATGTTCGGTTTCATTGATTAGTTTTAGTGATTTTGTTATTTTTTTAATATTTCAGTTTAGCTTTCATTTTATTTCAGTTTTAGTTTTAATAATTTCTGTATTTCTAATTTTCATCTAATATTGATATTTTGTTTTATTTTTCAGATTTATTTCAATTAACTAAAATTATTTCTTAATAGTTTTAATAATAACAACATTGATGTTAAAAAATATTATTAAAAAAATGATAAATCCGCAAACATTCTTTAAAATATATCTATATCTGTGTCTTTGCTACAAATGTACTTTACTGCAGTAAAATAAAGGGGGAAAAAATCATATGGTTACAGATAAAAACCCTTCATTTTCACTACGTCAATCCAAATGGTTGCTAAGTGCTGGCAAGTCCTTGAATCTACACAAACATCCATATAAAAGAGCCATTTGGTCTCAAAAATAGCAAACTGCAAAGACTTATGGATGTTTACAGGAGCTGAACTGGAAAATTGCTATGCATTAGTTTTACACAACCAGGCAGTTCAGTTCTTAAAGCAGCTTGAATTGAGTTCTTCAATGCTTTTAGTTTATTTAGTTGACTTTTAAGAAAACATTTCATATTGTGGCAGATAGCAAGCAACTTTCAGTGTGCATCTGTAGGATTGTTTCACCTGTTTTATGGTCCAGCAGATGAACATGCACGTGATTTAAAGAATCATTCACACTGAACTTTAATACTTAGATGATTGTTTAGATCCTTAACTGTCATGCATGAGCAAGAGTAATAGTGATAATTGAGTTAGCAAGATTGTATGATCAAAAACCATATGCAATCCCAGTCTCAGCATGGACTGACCCTCAAAGGAATAAGAGGGATGCCATTATAAGGAAACAGAGCACGGGAGAGACTGAAAGAGAGCGAAAGGGTGGAGACAGAGAGATAGTGAAGCTGTGTGTACAGAAGCAGTGATATAAACAGGAGATGCTGGAGAGATAAGGAAATTAAGGGAAAGGGCGCAACTCAAATAAACGCTCAAACAAACACACTCTTTTCTGTCTAAACGACCCCTCATAACGTCTGGGACGCAGACGGAGTGTCATGTCTCTCTCATAAATACTGGACACTGAAAGGATTCTACAGCATTTGACTTCTTGTAGAACCTCAAAACGCAGCACATTCACTGAAGAGCTTCTGAAATACTGCAGCATCGGCTCTGAAGGATGCAAACCTCAACCGAGAACATCTGACATCCACTGGTGCTCTTGATAACATAGACAAGCTCTTTAATGTGAGCCATCAGACAGATGTTGTAGAAGTTCAAACTCAATGTAGACTGAATTTTACGGCTAAAGCTACAGTGGAGATTCTCAGAGGAGCTGCGTCATTTGAAACACCACTGCAAAAAAGAGCGCTGCATGTTCTTCTGCATGTTCTTGATGGTCCCGTGAATGGATATCTTTGTTTTGAAGTACATAAAGACATATGGTTCTTCATTTTTGGAAATCTTGTTACAGCAAGAGAAACATTGAAGGAGTTGCATATTCTTCAGCACGTTCATGATTCAACTATTGAATGGACACTGATCATTTTTATTGAGGTAAACCATTTCTGTTAAATTCTGAAGTATATTCAGACTGGATATTTTATCATTGTGTTTATTTGGAGAAGAAAAATAACAAGTTTTACCACGCAAGCATCCTCGAGTGCTTCAAAGGTAAATCACCAAGAATATCCAATGAAAGAAGCCGAATCTTCTCTTCTCGACACCACCTGGTCTTCCCTCGTAAAACACGCCCCTCTGCTCCGCCTCAACGCCCTTGACTTCTCCGACTTATGGGATGATGAGGATCTTGAGCTGGACAGCACTGATGAAGACTCCTCTCACACTTCGGCCAATCAGATTGCAGCCACACCCATCCCCCCTCCTCCTCCCCCTTTGGCCCCGCCCCTCTCTGCAGCTAGCGAATCACCGCGGCCGTCAGGCTGTCGTACTCTGAGGCTCCACTGGAGCGCGCTGTTGAGTCTGCAGCCTTTGCCGAGAGTGGGCCGCTTCGGGCTTCAGTCGATCTGGGCCGGTCTGGAACCGGTTCAGCTAGACACCAATACACTGGAATACCTGTTTGAGAGCAAAAGCAGCACCAACAGCGCCCTCTGCAGTCTGATGGGGGCACGACAGGTAGGACTTCAATGTTTAAAGTGCACAGACAACCAGTAGTAAACACAGGGCGGTCGCTACCCAGATAGCACACGTACGTCTGCAAGATGTCTGTTAAAGATCGCTTGATCTGGAAAGCATCTGCTGTGTACGAACGTCTGACAGATGTCTGTAAGATGTCAGTTTTACATATATTCTAAATCATAAAAATCTTAAAAGCATCTAATTAACATCTATTTGACATCTGATAGAAAAAGTATAGACATATTGCAGATGAGAAAACACTCTAAAAAATACATCTTGCAGATGTAAATACAGACGTCAAATAGACGTCTCCATGAAGAAAGTGTGCTATCAGGGTAGACAATGTAAACACCGCTGCCCCAGTAAAATATTACTGTTAAATCTTTATGTGGCAATGAAGATTCATTTTTCAAGATTCAAGATTCTCAGACCGGAGAATAATTTTCAGCAATTAGTATGTGTGGTTTTTTTTTTCAGCTGTTTACAAGATTATAACTAACGATGACAGATTCACGAACGAATCACTCTTTTGATCTAATCGGTCAAAGGGTCTGAAATCTTGCCGATTCACTTTGATTCATTCAGACATCATTTGCAGCAGTTTCTGACACCACAATAGTATGGAAGCCCAAAAAAGAAATAATGTTTTGGAAAGTCATAATTATGACTTTTTTTTTAATTCAGCATTATGAGACGAAATATCATAATTATGAGATAAACAGTAAAAATTATGACAAAACCATATGAAATACAAAGTCAAAGAGATGACTTTAAAAGTCTAAATTATGACTTTACAAGTCCAAAGTATGACAAAATCATAATTATGAGATTAAAAAGTCAAAATTATGACTTTAAAAGTTGAAATTATGAGTCATAATTATGAGATAAAAAGTCAAAATTGCATTCTATTTTATTTATCCTTTATTTTACAAGGATATATCACTGAGATCACTATTTCCAGGGAGTCCTGGACAAAATTATGACATAAAAAGTAAATTATGAAAAAAAAAAAAAGTTTGAAATTATGACTTTAGAAGTAAAAATTGTGACATTATATTTGTTTTTTTTCTCAAAATTTTGATTTAGAATGTCATAATTTTGACTTTTAACGTCAGAATTACAACGTATGTCATGATTGTAACATTTGAAGTCATAATTTTAACTGTACATCACATATATGACATATAAAGTAATAATTACAGTATGTCTTACCAAACAATGATTTTTTTCTTTCCATATGTGGCTGAAATGGATTTCCATAAAATAAAATAGTCTATTTTCTAAAACAGAAAGCAAACGATGAGGATGAGGTGTATTTTGGTTTCCAGCATTTGTGCTGCACATCTTTTTCTCTGTTTATCCCTGCAGCAGAAGCAGCCGTGTGTGTCTGTATTGGGTGTAAAGCGCAGTAACATCATCACTATAGCTCTGAGCAGTCTGCCACCGGTTCACCTGCTTCCCCCTGCCATATACAGCATGGACAACACTGTACTAGACACAGAAGACATCCAGGTGTGTTCCCTACAGCGCTGTTAAAGTCAATATGAGTACAACATCTATATATGTCTGACTAGAACCCTTCACTAATACATGTGACAAATTACAGCAACAGTGAATGGAAAGCATGAGTGTTCATTGACACTTATTGTGGCTCAGAGGTTGCAGATGCTGGTTCCCACTGAAGAGGAGCTGAATCTGATAAAGGAGGCGAAAGCTCAGGCCCCGCGTTCACCTCTGGGCCCCGCAGAGCAGTGTCTCCTGACCCTGGGCAACATTCCTCATCTGAGCGCCAGACTGCAGCTCTGGGCCTTCACTCTGGACCACGACACACTGGAGAGAGTGAGAGAGAGGACTTACATTTCTTATAGCTAGGCTAGAGTGTTTTTCAGTGCAAAATCACAGCAATGCTGAAATTGAACCTGACGCTTTTACAGCAATTTCCTAGCAACCGCATAGTAACAACCGTAACAGCGTGTTGGGGGCCTGAAAATGCAAACATTTGAAAACAGGTTTTAAAGTACAAGTTTTTGAAAACGATACTGTCTCAGCGTAAACTACAAAAACACAAATTTGTGAAAATTTCAGTCTATCCACCTTTTTCATACACCCCATGATGCTTTGTGCAAATTATGGGAGTAACTTCCATTTACACGTGTAAACAATCAGCAAAAGGTTCACTCTATTAATGCAATAATAAGTGTTTTCAAGAACTGGGTACAATGATGACATTATTTTACTCATTAATTATCGATCAGTAAATGGAAATTTAAAAGTGTAAAACCATTAACAAATTACTTTCAACATACCATGAATAACTCCTAAAGATCCTCGTTCTATCCTCAACAATATGTTAGTGTTAAACGTCATTATATAGTAATATATGTCTATATTTCGTAAATATTACATTTTACAGCATCCGTGTGAAAACAAACCTGGAAAGAGCCATGCAGAATTGGGAAGAAAAATGCAAGATTCTTAGTGCATTCCAGGGAATTATTTGTGGTTTATATCGTTTATTAAATCAGGCGAAGCAGACCACAAATGCATAGTATATGTTGGCTTTCTTCATTTACTTACAGTGGAATACAGCGGAAACATGAAAATAATCATGAGTAAAATAATGCAGCCGGCTGAAAAGAGCTATTCTATAGATATCGTTGTTATATCACGTCACATTAACATACCAAACGTAATATTATTCTCCTGACTTCTGAAAATAGAAAATGAAAATGTACAGTCCATTCAGTCAAAATGACGGATAAGGGTTATTTGGAGTGCCATCTAATGATTTGTTGCAGTCTTTTTGAGTAGAACTTCCCCAAACCGGAAGTGCCTCCCATAATATAAACGCAGTAGGCTCGTTAGGAAAAAGGTGGATAGGAATGCGTATATGCGTAGGTGAGTAGTGATCTTTACCACGTGACATCGCCAACTACTGGCCTTGCATGCACAGCAAACAGGGATTGTTTTGACAACATTGTCGTCTGTATGCAGAACCTTTCAAAAATCAGTTTTATTACATTGTTGTCATGTAAACATACCCTTAGTCTCAAACATCAGGGTTTGTTTTCTGATACTGTTCCAGGTTGGGAAAAAAAATCTAAATATCAAAACAATTCATAATTAACAGTCCAAAACACTCTCATTGCAAAACTCTTTTATGTTTCGTACATTTCGTAATTTTTTTCAAAGTAAGTTTTAAAAGAAAATACTATTTCAGTCTTTCAAAAAAAATAAAAAAGTTAATTTTATGTGTTGTTTATTAACACTTACTAGCAATTTGTGATAGATAATTGTTTCAAAGTAAATCTAACACTATTTATTTTATTTTTTTTCAGTGTGGCTAATTCGTATGATCTCATTTGTATACTTTCATGCAATCTTTTTATTGACAGTTAGGTTTTCCATTAAAATCACATTATACAAATTGATACAAAATCACCACCTTTTAACATAGTGAAGTATTGTCATGAGCTCAGGTTGCATTATCCTTCATTGTATGAGTTAAATCTGTACTGGAAAACCGTCCAGGCATGTACACTGCCCTCCAAAAGTTTGGAAACGCTGTAGAAAAGTGGGGTTTTGGACAATATTGGCATGAATCCTTTTTAATTTGTGATATTTTTGCACTGATAAGGGACAACACAAACTACGAAAACATATTTTATTACAGTACATAAACAGTTTATACATAGAAAAAAATAATAATAATATTTGTAAACTATCTGACCTAAATTGTGTTCTAATTGGTTCATTGTATTCTAAACGTAATTGGCAATCAATTGTTGAAGCTATTAAGGTGTGCTGAGCCAAAAATCTTAAGTTTAAACCAGTAACCAGGCATCACAGCTGGCAAAGGGGCATGTCTGACTTTGACATGTATATATTGCCATTATTATGTAATCAAAATGAAAATTATTATTGCTGGTCTTCAATGATAATGTCAAGTTACTTTAATGTATTTGCACCCAAAAAATTATAAGGATGTATGCTGATATCGTCCAAAACCCCACTTTTCTAGGGCGTTTCCAAACTTTTGGAGGGCAGTGTATGTGGCGTGCTTGACTTTATTTGAATAAAATCATCAACTAAGATAAATAAATGAACTGATAGTGAGAGAACTGAACTGCTGTTTTCTGTCATGTCTGGTCATTTGTAGTGTTTGTTTTTGTGCAGCTCTGTTCCATGCTTTGCTTATGCATCTAAACAGGAAATCGCAGAGCCGCTCTTCCATCTGAAGCTTGCCATGGAGCAGCTGGCGGCCAATCAGACGTTTCGCTGCATACTAGCGACTGTGCTGGCTGTCGGCAACTTTCTGAACGGCTGTAAGGTGAGGATGAGTGTATAAAGATGTGTGCAGTCACACCCGTCCCACATGTTGCATGATGGTGTGTGTTTTACAGGCGAAGGGGTTTGAGTTGAGTTACCTGGGCAAACTCTCTCAGGTGAGAGACACACACGGCCGGCAGCCTCTGCTTCATCACGTATGTGTGTTATTGCTCCAGCTTTACCCACAATCCTCTGATCTGTACTCCGACATCACTGCTGTCACAAAAGCCAGCAAGGTATGAGGCTATGTTTGGTATGTATGTTTTGTGCAGTATTCACAGAATATGGCCTACTATTAAAAAAGCTTGAGAAACAATATGCATTGCTCATGTTTTAAATATACTGCACTCTTGCTTTTCGTGTTTACTATACAGTTGCGTACAAACATGGTTGAATTGCAGTTTTATTTCAGTTGTGTAAAAATACACTTTTGGCAGTCTAACAAAATGATGACCCAGGAAATGTAAAAAACTGATATTACCTCAGGTTGTAGCTAAATATTTTTGGCAAAAGGGCCACTGATAGTATTTAGTAAGTGTGACTCCCTGCCCTGTTCATACAACAGAACAGTATTCGAGTCTGAATGGAAATCCCTCAGTAACCTGTGACTACAGTGACACTATAGGAAATATCACAGAGGGCGACTGTCTAGCTCAGGGGTTCTCAACTCTGGCCCAGCGAAATCCATTTTCCTGCTCCAACCCTAATCAAACACACCTGAACAAGCTAATCGCGGTCTACAGGAGTCGGGACCACTAGATAGTTACAGGCAGGTGAGTTTGATCAAAGTTGGAGCTAAACTCTGCAGGAAAATGGATCTCGTGGGACAGAGTTTAGAACTCCTGGTCTAGCTAATCAAGGCTCGAGTTCATCGCTCAGATTACCGTGTAGAGAGTGGAGCAAATGAGTTGCGAAAACTGACGGGTCGATTCACAAAAAAATTTGCGCTTTGAATCCTCACTCAGTTAGTGAATCGTTCACCGTCATTCACAACCAAGTGTGCCTCACCAAGCGCTGAAAGGTGAAGCCAAAGTGTTTTGATCGCCCCCAGGTGGCTGGACCCAGTATAGGTCATAAACCCCGCCCTCTCCATTTAATGTAATTGGACGGGAGGCTACATAATTAAACTAAAATTATTAAATTAAACTTCAAATATTTTTTTCCAAAGATGTTTTTTGTCATTTCATGTAATTTTTATCACACTAATGTAAGTACAAGTGTTTATTTTTAAAATAAGTTTTGTTTTAGTTATGTGATGCTATAAAAACTGCTGTGTGATGACAATCGACAACTGATCGAGCTTCTCTGAGCAAACTGAGGCACCAACGGACTTTTTCAGGAGAAGATTGGAGTTGTATTTATCTTATTTAACAAGCCTCTTGTATGGCAATAAGCAGACAAAAATTGGAGCATTCTGGCTAATTAAAAAAGGGTCATGTGCTTGCGATCGACTCTGCAGGAGTGTGGGTGGGACCTATGGGCAAGATTTGCACTTTTCTTCAATGGAAGAGAGTGAAGGCAAAGACTATATAAATACAAAGACGGTTCACTCCTATACTTATGAATGCACATGCGTCTCAAGCGCGTTATAACTGTGCATGCACATTGGCTGGTCTAGCCTGAAAAATAACCTTTTAAAAAGCTATTTAAGCACAAGAATCAACATTCATGGGGCAGTTCATTTCAGTTTTTGTTTTCTGATTACATTTTTTTAATTTAATTGCGAGTTCAGCGAGCAGTTTTTGAGATTTCAGGATTCCCCCATTCATTTAGATAGGACTTGGTCTTGTTTGAGCTGCCCGGAGGCCTTTCAAATATGGTCGCTGAGTGAACAGACTTTGCTTGAAAGGGACTTTTGAAGGAGCGTCGTCCATCTTTTTATAGTCTATGTCCTCAACTGACTCGCTCACTCAACAGCCAACATTTTCCGATAGGCTACTATGAATCAGAAAACTTTACGATTTACCTCATGAACTTGAAAGAACGTCCAGAGTGAACAGAGCTAGGATCTAGACAAAACAGATAGAAGCTCACTTTATTATTATTTTTTTTATTTAGTTTTGATTACTTTATTAGAATTCTAAAATATGGAAATGGTATAATATTGCATGAGGAGAAGAGTTTTGACTGGTAAAGATGCATTCTGAGTTAATCCAGATATACACTGCCCTCCAAAAGTTTGGAAACGCCCTAGAAAAGTGGGGTTTTGGACAATATTGGCATGAATCCTTTTTAATTTGTAATAATTTTGCACTGATAAGGGACAACACAAACTACGAAAACATATTTTATTACATAAACAGTTTATACATAGAAAAAACTTACATTTTTAATTTAATATTTGTAAACTATCTGACCTAAATTGTGTTCTAATTGGTTCATTGTATTCTAAACTTAATTGTCAATCAATTGTTGAAGCTATTAAGGTGTGCTGAGCCAAAAATCTTTTAAAAACCTGGGCCAAGTTTAAACCAGTAACCAGGCATCACAGCTGGCAAAGGGGCATGTCTGACTTTGACATGTATATATTGCCATTATTATGTAATCAAAAATGAAAATTATTATTGCTGGTCTTCAATGATAATGTCAAGTTACTTTAATGTATTTGCACCAAAAAATGATAAGGATTTATGCTGATATCGTCCAAAACCACACTTTGCCAGGGGTGTTTCCAAACTTTTGGAGGGCAGTGTATGTTGGGATGATATCCAGTTAATTTGTGTCCTGTTTCTTGTTTTGAACATGTTTCCTAGTTTCCTTATCTTGTCTTTATCCCTCTTTTCCTGTCTCTGATAAACATTCACACGCTGGTGGCTAGTGGGACTACACACAAGTGCAGCTGAATCTCTCACAGCTTGAATCGCTTTGCAAAGCATGCTGGGATCAACTCCGACTACTTGAGAAGGATGGGAAGAAGAAGAAAGGTGGAGGAAGAAAAGAGGAAGGTGGAGAAGAGGCAACGCTCCATCAGAGGCTTACTCAGTTTCTGAAAGACTGTGAGGAGAGGTTGAAGGTGCTACGAGCCGTTCACCGCAGAGTCATCAACAGGTAAAACGAGTTGGTTAACACAAATAACCAAAACAGGCAATAGTTATATTGTCATTGAAACATTTGCCTTGAACCACATGCAAATAGTTTTTTTTTGCCCTCATTTAGCCAAATCTGTTTGTAAAAACCTTTTGACAAAAAGCCTAGATAGACATAAAAAAACAACAAAACAAAATTAAGTCTACAAAACTAATTTAAAGCATTTAAATAAACGTTAGAGCTATACAATTTCATGGTCATGAAACATTAAATCAAATTTGTCAAAATTCTTGATTGGTATAGTTAATTTATTCAATACTATTTCATCTTACCACACATGCAGTTAAGTGTAATACTTAAAGGGTTAGTTCACCCAAAAATGAAAATCAGCCTGTGAAGTACAACCTAGGTGTATATGACTTTCTTCTTTCAGATGAATCCAATCGGAGTTATATTAAAAATTGTCCTGGCCCCTCCAAGCGTTACAATGGGGGCTTTATTGTCAACAGTCCAGAAGACGTGAAATAAAGTGTGCGCATCCGTAATAAAACGTGCCTCACACGGCTCTGGGGGGTGCATAAAGGCCTCCTGTAGCGAATCCATGTGTTTTTGTTAAGAAAAATATCCAGATTTCAAACGTAATAAACACTTTTCTCTCACTTCCGCTATATGTCGTACACTGAAGCTGCTCCGGCGGATGACGGAGGACGTATGCGCAGCGCCTCTGAGATATGCTAGTCTCGCGAGTTTATTTACAGGAGCAAAGGAAGCAAAGTTTTCTTACTTTAGCAAAGGAAAACCAGTCTCCTCTTGGCTTATATCGAAATCCTCCAACATTTTTCTTTACAAATCCTTGTTTTGTGCTTCTAATTCGTGACCGGCGTTTTGTTTTGTTCTCTCTCCGCATTCGTCGCTACACCGATGTCCTCCGTCATCCGCCGGAACGACTTCCGCTTATGACAGTTAGATGAAGTGAGAGAGAAGTGTTTATTACGTTTGAAATACGGATATTTATCTTACAAAAATGCATGGATTCGCTACAGGAGGCCTTTATTCACCCCCCAGAGCTGTGTGAGGCATGTTTTATTACGGATACACACGCTTTATTTCTCATCTTCTGGACTGTTGACAAAAAACACCCGCTTACCCCCATTGTAAGGATTGGAGGGGCCAGGACAGTTTTTAATATAACGCCGATTGGATTCATCTGAAAGAAGAAAGTCATATACACCTAGGATGCTTTGAGGGTGAGTAAAACACAGGCTAATTTTCATTTTTGGTTGAACTAACCCTTTAATATATAAAATGTCATGAAATGTCCAAGACATCGCAGTGCTCAATTTGTTTTATTTTTCCTTGCATTTAGATTCCACTCGTTCCTGCTCTTCCTCGGTTATTCGCGTACCATGGTGAGAGAAACGAGTGCAGAGGTGTTTTGTAAGACTGTCAGTGACTTCTCTCTGGAGTACAGAGCCACTCGCAATGCTATCCTTCAACAGAGGGAGAGAGAGAAGGAGAAGCACCGTCAAAACACACCTAAACTCAAAACCAGACTCAAACAAAGCCCGTCTGATGTAAGTAACAGGCACTTATCACAAATAAGGGCCTGAAACACTTTAAACAGATATTTAGCTACTTCCTATGTTAATTGTATGTATATTTAAAAGTTATATACATATATTTGGTCACACTTTTTAAGGTCCAATTCTCACTATTAACAAACTATGACTTTTGCATCAATAAACTCCTAATTTGCTGCTTATTAATAGTAGGGTAGTTGTAAAGTTTAAGTATTGGGGATTTAAGTAATACTTTAAGTTCTTAAGTGAAAAATGTTTTGGAGAAAGAGAAGAGAACTAAAATTTACACCAAATTTGTCAATTTTAATTAGGAATCTACATAGTGATGGATTACTTTCTTTCACTGTATAGGAGAATCAGGAGCAGGTGAAACTTGAAGAGGTTTTGAAGACTCCTGAATCATCGTCATCATCATCTTTCCACTTTGACTTCACTCTTCCACGACAACGCAGCAAGACGAGTGACAAGAAAGGTAGCCTATTATACACATCCTTTAGTTGCATTCAAATAAAAATTGAAAATATTTACAAATATGAATGATTGATTTGTTGCAGGTTGTCACCCCCGAAAGCTGAAGTGGTGATCTCCAATCCTCATTTCCTCAAAAAGTGTAGCTCATTGACGTGTTGGCTTGTCAACTATATTTTTGATTATGGAAGCAAAACTTGAAATAACATGCTTTTTTTTAATCAATTGTTTTGCATTGTTGGTAAGTTAACAAACTGTCACAAATCTTGGTAGGTTTTGTGTCAAAAGCAGTGCTGTTAATTGTTTTGCTTCATTATTGTTTTAATGCTTAGCGTTTGCTGAAAAACCCTTTAAGTTTTCATTGTGACAACTTACCCCATATATTGTGACAACAATTCCTGACTTGTCTTTGCTTACTTTGTTTATGTGTTTTACATTGCATTAACGGTACAGTAGTATAAACTACAATAAACTGTTAGCATTCTTCTTGCCATAATTTCCTGTAATGATTCAGAATTTCAAATAAATTCTGTTCATCAAAAATATTGTGATTAGCAATGATCATTCAATGACTTTGTGATAAGATGTTTAGTAACTTTCTTAGTTAAGGTTATGCATTTATTTTTTTACAACAAGCGTGGTTTACAGAAACATAGCTAATTACAAGTTATTGTTCATATAAAGCAGTTATAAATGAATTTCCTACAGTGTTTTCAGAATATTTCTACAACTTAGCTAAATGTGCTTACCTTTAAGGCGATTTACCACGTTTTAATAACTATTGAGTTATAAAATGTAGCCTAGTTACTATAATCAATTGTTGTTGCTAATATTGATTTTTAAAGACCTTTACTTCGGACCTGATATTGGATGATAAGCTTTTGTAAAGCGGTTTGTATCTGAGGGAGGATGCTACTAACCAAATTCACCAATCAAACGAGGACTTTATTTAAAAAAGAAAGACGTGCAAGAGAATGACGCGTAAATCCACCAATCAATGCCATGTTGTTCTCCAGCGCGTTGAGATGTAGCCAATGAGATTCGAGGATATACATAGCGGGGCGGGGCTTGTTTCCAGTGCGTATTTGCGCGACGCCATTTCGTGCATTCGTCTGTTGGTCGGTGTCTACTGAACGAGCTGGTACGGACTGTATCCACAAAACAGTACAGCACCGAATTTTAATCATTTTTAGTCTTTAACTCCCGGTGAGTATTTTGATTCGAGAGATTTTTGTCACTTTTTTTTTTATTTTTGACTGACTTTGAACTCTCTTTGGAGATTTTTTTGTGTTTTTTTTATTTTTTAATGCATTTTTCTGGTCATTTTCTGCTTGGCTTTGGTGGCGTACATTTTGTGATGCCGTGGTAGAGCAGTGAAAAACATATTTGCTTTGAGAGGACCGCACGATTTTTATTTTATTTTTCAAAGTAGGAGTTATTTTTCACCCCATTTTTGCAGGACTACTGCTAGAGCAGCTGGTTTGTTTGATTTTTGAAGTTAATGTGGAGGAAATGTCTCATATGGACCGGTGGTTGTGTTTTCAAGATGGGGTCGTTTTTCCTCCATGTCCAGGATTCAGAATATAAACGCGTTCTAAGTCCATTTTTAACGTGACAGACTGTTTTTCCCAACACGAGTAGACTGTTTTTATTCGGCTGTAGACATTTGGACTGAGCTTGTCCTTTTTAATACGATTATTTGGGCGTCATTTTTGCTCTTATTTTTGAGGGTCATTGCGTTCCAGTCGGAATCCTGTCGATTGATTTTTCAGGCGACGTTTTTGCTGGTTTTGAATTATGTCTCGGCACTTTTAATGGACTGAGAAAACACGTTTTCTGTCTCATGCAATAATAAATATCAATGCATGGACATTTAACACTTTTTACATTTGCACCCAAGTCTGCAAAATCATGTAAACGGTAATCTTTCCATTAAAAGTACATCAAGAATGTTGAATTGAGGTGGTTGCATTAATATTACATACATGTTTGAAGAAGGCCTAGTGGGCCAAAGACAATATTACTGCCTTTGCTCAAGTGCCCCCATGCTGTATGTGTTCAAAATAATATCATATTTGTATGTAATCCAAAAGTTCAGCTCATGAAGCTCTTCTAGTTGTCTTGTAGAATGTCTCGAAGAAATGAAAATTATATTTATTCCCCCTCCCCAACTGATAATGTGTCTTGAACGGTATTTGCAATGCAATTTCACATTAGAAAGTGGTTTAATTTTGCTTTGTCTTCTTTCTGTGCTTGATGTAGAAAATGCAAGTATTTCTTATTTTGTCTTCAGTAAATGGGTATCTTGTATGTGAAATGCACCAAATCATGTTCCCCTCACAATTCCCCACTATAGGCACACATCAGGATCATATTCCATCTATAGTAAATTAAGCAATTAAGACCAATTTTGTTTTTAGCTGTAATATATGTGTAGATCATGGGTTCCCAAACATAAGAATCATACACACGCCAAGGTATTGGTTATGAATAACCAACCTATCCACCACTTTCATTACTGCTTTAATGTCTAATCTTACATTTTTCTTTCTTATTTGATTATAGAATGCAAGGGGAGAATATATAAATGATCGTGTACATATTGTAATTGACTTTTACACCATAAACAAGTGTTGTAATAAGACTGGACGATAATTCCCATTTTAATCTACAAAGCAGCAAAATGCAACATCACTACAGCTGTAGTGTGAACAGTGTTTAATGAACTGGGAGTGATCCAGTGTTGTTGCATTGCAATGCCCTTATTTATTTATTGAATTTGATTTGTCATAAAATATGCAGCCCACACTTTGGGAAACCCTGGTCTAGACCGTACAGAGCATGCTGATGTTAATACCTTTGCATACAACACACACATTTAGCTTTTAAAGTCACGCAGGTCACACCTCTATTCTCAAGTCCACATTTTACATCAAATTTGTCATCAATTTTTTCAGAAAGATTAGTCCTATCATGGAGATTTCAGGTCTGTCAACCCTAAAGCACTCGGTTGTAAAACAAAACAAAAAAATCCCTGCTTTAGGGAGCTAAAGATGTTCATTTCTGATTTTATTCATTTTGCTTTTTTTGTAGTTTTTGAGGCAGCTTTTTTGACCCACGTCAATCCGTAAGTTGGTTTTTCTTTTATTCTCCACTTCCGCACCAGTCTTCCTGAAAAGTGTTTTATTCAGACTAGCCTCCCATTTGCTGTGTGTAGCCTTTACCTACTTCCATCACCTTTAAAACTGCCGTAGAGTAACACATACTTTAAGTAGTCTTGTGTTTTTTTTTTTCTTTAGTACAATTAGAAAAATGTTCATTGTCTAAATAAGCTTGAGCAAACAGGCCAGCAGAACACTACCACACGCTTCAGAGGCTTAACTTTGAAAGACACACTGTTTTGCTAAACCACTCCTAGAGAGAATCCCAACTTTTGACACTGAGGTCTAGCCTTATTTTAGGATTAATGGTAATGTAATATAAAGGACAATTATATTAAATTAAATTAAGATTTGAAGTCTATATAGATGGTATAATTTAAGACAATTATACATTTGGCAGCACTAGTCAACATTTGAAGTGGATCAAATCCTTTCATCAAAGTTGTCCTAAAACCTGAAACCAAAATGCATTCTTGTCTTAGGACAACTTTGAACTCTTGATCCACTTCAAATGTTGACGACTATAGTTCTTTAGTATGTGTCATTTAAACACATTTTCTGTCCTTGCATGTACAGTTCTGGATGAGTGCAAATGAGTCTTCATCTTGCCACTGTACATTTGTTGTAAGAGCAATTACAAACATCTAAATTTCATATTTAAAACTCATTGTTTTCCCATTAAATAGCATTTAAATTTATTCTAAAATACCCACATTTACAAGATTGAATCCTCAATTGGCAAAGGTGAAAACAATGGTAACTAACATAATTTGGTCTTGACTTTATAGAATAACTCTGTACAATTGAAATATTGAAAAATAGTCTTGACTAAAATTGCTGTAACTTGAAGCAAAGGTAGCTGTTATTGTGCAACTTATTACCAGTTATAGAAACATACAGGGCCTAATTTTCCTTAAATTCATGTTTATTGTTCTGTTATCTATCATGGTGCCTGAGGAGATTTGGAGATTTTAATTTGCATAGACCTCTGACTCGTGCTATAATTGGCCCGTAGTGACTTTCACCCGCTTTCATCCCTATAAAGTTAAAATTTCCTACAGACACACTGATATGAATCTTTTTGTTGAGCTATAATGCAGACTTAATGGTGCGGCTTAAGCTGTGCCAAGGGCATCGCTTGATAGACTTTTTTAATCTCTTGGCGGCAATGTAATTAAAAAAAAAAAAAAAAAATTCTCCCATTAGCGCAGGATTTGATTGTCACATGACTGGGAAAAGTCACTCTATTTGACACTTTGAAATGAAAGGGTTTTAGATAAGGATCATGTGACATTGAGCAGCTTTATATAACATCATGGTGACATGGCTGTTCTTTTTCAATTGGGATATCTGTCTGGATTTCATTTTCTTTCCCTCAAGTTGTGTATACCAACCACTGGGTGGCAGCATCTGAACAGTAGCCTGCTTGTTTGACCTTGGGAAAGTGTTGAGATTGGTGTGATGTCCGTGAAAGTGCGGTGGGTTACATGACCCACCCACGCAGTACGACCTTCACCCACAATGCACTGCTGAGCAGCAGCTCAACGGTGTCCAATAACAACCCTCTTCTCTCCAACAGAATCAGGCAGACAGACGACTCGGCCTGAATTACAGACAGAATGGAGTGAGTTCTGACTATTCAACCCCTGACATCCCCCTCAGCACACTTAAATATCTCAATGTGCACGTTAAGTGGCGGTCAGGTAGCCGCGTGTCCAAAAATACCGCCAGAACATTGACCAGTCCAGCTCAAACATACCAGTTTACCCCTCAAACGTGTAGTAAGCACAGAAAATGATCCACACCCACATAACCAGATACATTTTCCTAAATGTAAATTCACCATTTAGTGCATATCCTCCCATTTTACTCTGTCAAACCCATAAACCAATACTATAAAGCCTCTATATTTAAGCCTGAATGCAGCAGGCATTAAGTTTCACTTCCGCAGTTTAGTTTGCATGTGTGATATCTCGGCAGGTCATACATAACCACATTACCCACCCAGCACTGGTTCATATAGATATAAATGAGTGGTGCATTTGACCAACAAAGTGCATAAGATTACAACATACACGCCTGTCTAGTTAATATGTGAATCTTCTGATTTCAAATGTATACTTATGCACATTAAAGCACAGGGAAGCTTCATATATGACTGCTGTGGCTTTTATTTTAAACATACTAGTTGATAGTATAACTCATGACATTAATGTAAATTATATTTTATTTTGATTGTTACAAACTGTGTATATCTTAATGTTTGTTCTTCACTCAAATGCTTTGTTCTTTGGTAATGTTCATAATAGTGGAGTAATTGGAAATGTTTAAGTATTGATCTGGGCTGTAATCTTTGTGGTTACATTTTAAACTGAGAAAGTCAACGTGAAACCAAACTTGGCCCCATTTACTTTGTAATAATACATTTATCTTGTCTTATTGCAAGTAATTCATCTGTAAGTGTTATGAAAAAAAGGGTTGCAAATACTGTTTTATTTTGACTTTAGATTTCCAGAATGAACCCGGTCTCACTAGCTGTTTCCATCCATGTATTTTTATGCAAATTGATGATACTGCATAAAGTCACATGCACGTAAAATCTTAAAATGCACATAAAAAAGACATAAGTGCTCAATTAAGGAGGATCACTTTTTTTTAACAATTAGAAGTCGTGCACATAACCTCCAATAGAAATGCATTTACTGAACAAATCCCTTGATGCAAAACAAAAACAGATCACGGGATTGAATAACTGGACTAACCAGAGGACCAATCGCATCACACACCATCTAAAATATACAGTAATTCTGAAATGGCTGTGCAAAGTCCGTAATCAAAATAATTTGGGATATTTACCTCCTAGAACTTTTTCAAACAATTGCATTCCCACACATTAGGCCAAGATTACATGGCAGCGATTGTTACTGCATTTCATCCGTTGCATTTGCATCAACTTCCATTTTTATTATGAATATATTGCACCGGTTTCCCAGGAAGTGAGTATTCTGTTCTCTTGAACATATGGAGTGGAAACAGTGCTTTATTTGCAAATTGTTTCATGCGATATTCCATTTTAAGTTAACTTCGCAACTTTGGATGGAAACACATTTATCAAGGCCGGTGATGTTATTGACAAGCTAATTTCTCATTTGTCCTTCCTGTCTCTGTCGATCTTCTGCACCCCTCTATTCCTCTCTTTTTGCCCAGTCATTCCCCCACAACCAGCAGCCTGATGGCCAGCAACGTCACCAACAAGACGGATCTACGTTCGCTGAACTCCCGGGTCTTCATTGGGAACCTCAACACCATGCTGGTGACCAAGGCTGACGTGGAGGCCATCTTCAGTAAGTACGGGAAGATCGTGGGCTGCTCCGTGCACAAAGGCTTTGCTTTCGTTCAGTATGCCAACGAGAGGAACGCCAGAGCTGCTGTCAACAGTGAAGATGGGCGGATGATCGTCGGACAGGTGCTTGGTAAGTAGAGTGACGTCCCACTGCGAAGATCTCATTGATGCTGGTCATTGTAGATTAATATCTTACCTTCGTTTTCCAAGGATGTTTCAATTATTTGAAGGGCATTTCCTATTTAAGCTAATTCAAAGTCCTTTTTAAGGTAAGTCAATGGTCTCGGCGGCCATATTGTTAACAGTCTCTAAGACTGTTGCAATGCCTTCAGACATGCAAGACCAACTTGATCTACTTGAATGGGGAAATACTGAAATCTGCTGGCCAATCTGCACATTTAAATGGCAAATTTCAAATCGGCAACTCAATTTGTGCATTTGCAATCCCAAGCGTCTGTTTCTATAGGAAGATTATAATGGCAGCTGCAATGATGCAATAATTTAAACAATGGACGATTGGCTGTTTTATTTAAAAGGCGGGACTTATTTAGTCATATTCTGCATTGTACTTTATTTCATTCATAGTAATATAAGTGAACTGTCTTGGTATATGTGCAGGCCTTGGTTAATCTCACATATTTAAATTAAAATAAATAAATAAATATTTATTTTTATTTTTGGGTGAATTGTGACCTTGATATGTTGTTGTAATATTTAGCCTGATATGGATAGCGGAGAGGAAAACAGGTCAGGAAATTTCTGCATCATTTCTTTAATTTGACATGGTCTTAACCCAAAATTGAAACTCGACGTTGTGTTGCCATTTTGTGCCCTAAACTAGTAATATGGCATTATTTGTAGGGATTGTTAACCTTCAGTTGCTCGAGGGTGATTGGTCGTCTAAGAAATATTCTGTAAGGTTTAGGATGCCTTAAAGCAGGGCTATTCAATTAGCTTCATTTGAGGGCCGGATTATCAAACTGAAAATTTGAAGGGGGCCAAGGGGGTGGGGGCCGTCCCGATCTCTTTCTGGGGGGCCTATAACATTAGAAATTAAATTGAAATGCATATTCAGCAGTAAAATGAACTAATATTACCAACACCAAGATCTATAAAAAGTTAACAGAGTGCTGTGTGTCAATCAATTAAAAGAATAATGAATTAATCAGACATTTTTCTTTAAATCATGATTAATCGCATATTTATACATTTATATTGTCATAATTTCACATTGAACCTCCAAATTAATGTAGAAACAACATAAAGATTGTATATGTTAAATTCGTTTTTAATGGCATCTTTTTAGTAAGTAGCCTATTGTTAATGAAGTATTGATACCAATACTGCTCCTGGTGTCTCTATTAAATGCATTTTCCTCAATTTTACCTATTAATTACAACCATTCAACATTACAGTATAATTGAAAGCCATTATTTTTAACATTTTATAGGCTCTGAAATGTATAACTTTTAATTTAAGTGATTTTAAAACAATCTTCACAAACTATATTGGTTAATTTTTATTCAAGCTACAAAAGTTAGTCAGTGACTAGAGCAGTCGAGTGATTTTCTCTTTTTCTTTTGTTCTTTGATTTACATCAATGACAGACTTCAGCAAGTTTCACTTTAAAAGCACATGATGCAGATCTGACACATCTGATTTTCTCCAAACTCTTTACGGTCATTTAAGACTTTGTAACTGCACGTTTTGATATAATTGTGTGTGTTTTTGTCAGTTGAAGCGCTACTGGCGCACTGTCTGAAGCGTCTCGGCGTATGTGAGCAGCCGAACGCGCAGCCTTTCAAACTATACTTAATTTGATAATAATTTTCGTCCAGTATTTGCGCTATTTCTCACCAGAAGTTATGACCGATAACACTGTCTTTATACTCAGTTAAACTAGAGTTGTGGATATCTCATAACTCCCTCATAAATGCTTGTCAAATTAGTGCAAGGCATATATGCGACCTGCGCGTACTTCTCACTCGGACCGGATGATGATTGGTAGGCCGCCAGGTGAATAGCCCTGCCTTAAAGGGATAGTTCACCCAAAAATGAAAATTCTGTCATTAATTACTCACCCTCATGTCGTTCCAAACCCATAAGACCTCCGTTCATCTTCGGAGCACAAATTAAGATATTTCTGATGAATTCTGAGAGCTCTCTGACCCTCCCATAGACCGTAATGTAATTTCCACAATTAAGGTCCAGAAACGTAGCAAGGACATGTTAAAATAATCCATGTGACATCAGGGGTTCAACCGTAATTTTATGAAGCTACGAGATTACTTTTTGTGCACAAAGAAAATAAATACAATGACTTTAACAAATTGTCTCCTCCGTGTCACCCTGGTGCCATTTTGGAGAGTATCCACTGAACGTAAACAACGTATCCATGTGGCGCAGCTGACACAGAACAGCATACGTTGTTTACATATGTGATACTCTCCAAAATGCTGCCAGGGAGGACACGAATTGTTGAACAAAGTATTTTCTTTTCTTTTCTTTGCGCACAAAAAGTAATCTCGTAGTTTCATAAAATTAGGGTTGAACCTGATGTCACATGGACTATTTTAACATGTCCTTGCTACGTTTCTGGACCTTGATCGTGGTAATTATTGCTGTCTATGGGAGGGTCAGAGAGCTCTCAGTATTCATCAAAAATATCTTAATTTGTGTTCTGAAGATGAACGAAGGTCTTATGGGTTTGGACCGACATGATGGTGAGTAATTATTAATAACACAATTTACATTTTTGGGTGAACTGTCCCTTTAAGATACATGCTTATGCATGAGCACTTTTTCTTTTTTATTCAATTTATTCATTTTGCAGAAGCTTTCATCCAAACGACTTTGTGACCACTAGGTCACATATCTCTTTTTAATGTGTGTTCAATCTTTCTGCTTTTTTAGATATTAATCTGGCAGGTGAGCCAAAACCCCATCGGTCAAAGACTATTAAGCGCTCTGCAGGAGATATGTACAGGTTTGCATTTAATATATTTTTTATTTTTATGTATAAGTATTTTTACCCCTGTTAATTCTTTAATTGCTTTCTCCTCCAACAGTTCTTCATTTGATCTGGACTATGACTTTCAGAGAGATTACTATGACAGGTGAGCTCGCTTCTAAATGCATTGATCAAACGCTTAGCGAAGAGCTTTTTTATTATTATTCATTAAAGGCTTTTAATGTCTGTCTGAACTGGGATTGCACGATTCCAGGAACGTGTGTTAATCTGAGCGTGTGTTTTCAGGATGTACTCGTACCCGTCGCGTGTTCCCCCTCCTCCTCCTCCGCTCGCGCGGGCGGTGATTCCCTCCAAACGGGCGCGAGTGAGCGTGAGTGGTGGCGGTGGCGGAGGCAGCCGCAGGACCAAGAGCAGCTTCTCCTCTAAGAGCAGCCAGCGCACGTCCCGCACCAGTGAGGCACACTTTTTGTGCTATATTCTCCATTTTATACATCTCTTTTTTTTAAATCCCAATTTCTTTTGTTCACTACTAAATAATAATACATAAATTGATATGTTATTACTGTATTGTTCTGATATATGCATACTACTGGTAAAAAGTTTGGAATAATTATAATTTTGTATCTTTTTGAAACGTTTTATTCTGCTCAATGAGGCAGGCCGCATTTATTTGATCAATAATAAAAATGTATTTATTTCAGCATCATTACTCCAGTCTTCAGTGTCACAGGATCCTTCAGAAATCATTCTAATATGCTGATTTGCCGCTCAATTATTATTTTTGATACTCGGTTAGTAATATTTTTAATTCTCAATGTTTGCTGTTTGATTGTTTTAATTGCTTTTTTTCAGGATTCTTTGAACAAAGTTCAAAAGAAAAGCTTTTATTTGAAATAGACTTTGGTAACATTAGAAGTGTCTTTACTGTCACTTCAATTTAAACATTGCGTCCTTTATAAAAAGTATTAATCTCATTTAAAATAACTTTTTAATGGCATGGTATCATGATTTTTTTCACAACTGTTTGTTTCAGCATTGATAATAATCAGAAATTATTCTTGAGCAGCAAATCAAAATATTAAAATGATTTCTGAAGATCATGTGACACTGAAGACAGCAGTAATGATGCTGAAAATACAGGTTTGATCACAGGAATAAATTACATTTTACAGTTTATTCATATAGAAAAGTGTTATATTAAATTGAAATATTATTACTATGCTTTTAATCTAATGCAGCTTTGGTGAGCAGAAGAGACTTATTTCACAGATGTCACAATCTTACCAGCAAACTTTTGAACGAAGCACTTCAATGTCTGAGATGTTTAGTAACCACCATTCATATCCCTGTTTGTGTGCAGTGAGAGTTGATGATCTACAAACCATTAAGAAGGAACTGACTCAGATTAAACACAAAGTGGACTATCTGCTGGAGAGCCTGGAGCGCATGGAGAGAGACCACAGCAAGAAATCAGGTACATGCTACACAGACTACTGACCAAAACAAAAAAGATTATTATTTCTAACGACTCTCTCCTCACATTTTTGCACAGAGGTGAAGAACGCTAAACCAGATGAAGTCTCACCGCAGCACTCCAGCGGAAAGAAAGAGCACGAGAGCACAGAAATGAACGACTACGAGGACGAGGGAGACCTGCTGGAGGAAGAGGAGGTGAGTGAAAGACAAACAACAGCGTCAGAAATCATGTATCGACTCGTATTCACCCGTCACTTTTGGTTTGCGCAGATCAAGAGTCAAGGAAGGGAGGATGATGAGGAGGAAGAGGAAGGTGAGCAGGAGGAAGGAGAGGACGATGGAGACAGCGCCAACGGAGACCATTCTTAAACACGACAGACACGGACACACATGCATGCTCACCGTGAGAGATAGAGTAGATCCTCTGACCTTTAACACTTAGTTTTATTTTATAAGTCCGAAACAATAACTAAGACTCTGTGGATCATGAAAATGACACTTTTTAGATAAGTTGCATGAACCCCTGACTACAGCCACCTTTCCACGAGTTCTCATGCATTAAAAAGGGTTGAATGCTTTAGGATTGAGAAAATACTTTTGATTGCAGTGAAATCGCCTTCATTGGTGTGACATTGAACAATGTTGCTGCCAAGCTGTTTTAAAGACTGGCAACCCAACAGCTTGATTGTGTTTGTGAAAATTGAGGAGGAACCACTTATAAGTGCTATGATTGGATTTTACCAAAATATCAGTTATAGATTGTGCTTTGATGAAGGTTAAAGCAAAAAAGTAAGTTTCATAACTTTTCAACCCCGTAAAGGCAAGCTCAGTATTTGTCAATGATAATTACTATCCTGAACGATTAATGTTGGTCTACTGGGAGAGACGGTGGTTAAGTGATTGACGCATTAATGAGCCAATCAGAATGCATTGACCTTTTAGATTAGAGCTCTTAAAGAGACACTAATGTGCATTTTGTACATTTAACCTTGATAATTGGTTTGCACCAACCTTACGCTGCCAGTACAAACAAATTAGATTGTCAAGCCTAGAAAACAATTGCTTTCCCACTTCAGGCACATTCAGGTCCTTCTCCTTTGGTGTTTTTAAAGTCTTACACTGCTGTGTGTGTTACGGTGGTGATAATGGTGGCTGGAGTTCAGGAACGTTCTGCCATGTTCTTGAGGTCATTCACTCTTTAAACCGGCCTGTGCAGATTGATATTGCACAGATGCGCTCAAATACTCAATGAACGTCTGTTTTCACCAACGCTTTCCATGATTCTTGTGGTTGTGAGATCCTTCGGTGCAGATTTACAATCTTAAATGCACTGTTTATGGTTGTCGTCATCTTCCCCAACACATACAAGTTAATGAGATTATTTTGGCTTATAAGAGTCCCAAAGCTCTTGACGGACTTTAGTCCCGAATCCCTAACTAACTGAACCCATTCGTTCTTGAGTGTGCGCTGGTTCAGGCAAAGCAATGTTCCTCTAGGACTCGTTTTGGTACTAAATGTAGAGTTACTCGTCCTGACCAGTGGGCGGCAGTGTGGCCCCGTTCTGTTATTTAACCACAGAAATACTGTTTGATTGAGCTGAACTGTTTTATATTCCATATGTGGTCACTGAGTGTGTGAGAAGTTTGGATTGTACAGTAAATGTCATTTTACCTGTCGGTTTGTATCTGTGTATAGTGACACTAAGAGGTGAGTTTGCGTCTGGTAAATACAACACGTGTTTGTAGCAGTTTTGTTTTCATTCGTTCTGTTTGTCTTTTGTTTGGTCTGTTGAATAAGTTTCAATAAAACTACAAATGTTCATGACATGTTGGCTCTTATTGCAAGAATCTTGAACGCATGGCTATAAACTGCTTAACTGCTTTTTATTTTCCCCAACAAGTAGCCATGGATTGTGACAAAATGCAATGTTTTTTGCTTTTAATTATTCTTGCAGCCTTACAAGTTGAGAGTCTCATCAAAGCCCTTTCTGAAATGTCATTTATTTTAGCAAAACAATTTCCCTCATTCCAATGAACTAATTAAAAGAAGCGCTGTTTAATTTGAGTCATCCAACAGCACTCCCTGCGGTCGCTGCACTTCAGTCTCTGAATGGTGATTGTATTACTGCTGTTCGTCAATGATGTTTTTAGGGCTTTTATGTTTTATTAGATATATTTGGTGTAAATTTGTGTTGCTGTCATCCAAAATGAAATCACCATTTTAAGGCCTGTAGCAAATACTTGGAATTTCAGTTTAGCTGCTCCAACAAAGATATGTATTTTTTATCTATTCATTTATTTTTAAGTTTGCTTGAACTCTGTGAACGTGTTTGCATGCTATTGAATGTTTGTTTAGGATGTGTGTTATTATGGGTTAAGACTAGGTTTAGATGAACAGGTCTAGACGAGTCTTTTTTTTATGAGTTTTTTTTTTTTGGCCTTTCACATTCATCTTCTACATTAATTTCTCGATCTGTCTGTCACTGCAAAATTAAAGGACCTGTTAAAACACAACCCAAACCGCTCAAAACATTTTCTGTTTAGGCCTCGGGAGCCTGTGAACTTATCGACTCAAAATGTTTCTGACAGTACCACAGTATGAGATGAAAGATTACCATGGTATTTACATGGTGCTCTAGTGAATGGTTTAGAGGTCGAGCACTGATTGAGTCTGTAGGTGTTTGTATTCTCAATTTCAATGTTCTTAGTGTTCTTGGTTAATGTTGTGGTCAGTCATTTAGTTTCACCAACTGTTCAAAGTTTGTTATAGTGACGGTTAACTTTTTTTTTTTTTTTTTTTTTTACTATTCTTGACCAATTCACGTAAATTCAAGTTTTTACAAAATTGGACCAGTCTTAAAGTTGTTTTCAGGGCAAACCTCAAATTTGATGATTTTTTTTTTTTTTTTTTGTGTTTTATATAATATTGTAGAATATTTTCTGGTGTTGGTTGTGCAGTTACTGGGTGACACGAATTGACCTGTTGGGTAAATATTTACATTTTTGTGAAATAATTCTGAGAAATTAACTAGAGCTGGATGGTAGGCCTATATCATATCGAGATCGCAATAAAATATGTGGAGAATGATGATAAACTCTGGACGTTTTTCCTCTATATGGATTAATCTAACAGCTGATCACAGCAGAAATGATGGCGGCAGCAGCAGTCAGTGAATGTTGCTTCTGCGTGTCTCTGTGTGAATGAATGGCACGGTTTCGTCTGATACACAAACTCAAACACACGTGACGCTCGCAAGGATTTCAGCATCTGCATCTCAATATGAGGACATGAACTTCATCTCCAGAGCAGTCACTTCACCAGCTTTACAGTTTCATTTGAGAAAAAAAAATACCATCAAATAAACACTGAAACTGAAAGACCTTAATGACAACCCGTCAAAATAAAAGTCCGGTTTAACTTGAAGAAATTATGACAGAAATATATTACCAGTGAAGGAATATTGTGGAAAAATATTGTAATAATATTGTTGGCCATATCGCCCAGCCCTACAGCATGTGTAACATGTTCTATTTTATTAGTTGTTTTGTATCCTTGTTTTACTTTCATTTAAAAAAAAAATATATGATCTTAGGCCATGAGGACAGAATGACATCTGATGGTGGGTCATTTAAGTGAATTTGCGTTTGCACGTTCTATGACCTTCGGTCTACCTGTCAGATCCCAGGGAAACTGAGCAACGTGAAACAGACTCCTATGCAATGAACTCGCAGTTCAATTTAATTAAATGGGGATTATTTCAAATGAATGAAATGACTCTGTGCCGTTCTTCTGGTGCTTTGGAAGTGGATGGATGCAGGAACAATCAAACGAATTGAATTCGTGACACACATCTGCTCGATTTCAAACACAACAAGTGAACGAGGACCAATGAAATGAAGATGAAGAGAACAATTACTGCGTGAAACATGCCACAGATGGCAGAACGGCACGCCAGCCAGACACGAATATTCATTAATGAAGTGTTCTGTGTGTGTGTGTGTGTGTGTGTGTGTGTGTGTGTGTGTGTGTGACAGTGCTGCACATCTGATGCCTCACTGCTCACAATCATTCCAGTGCCATGAACACACGCACCCTCTCATGCGTTCAGGCGATCTGTCATATCTCTCTCTCTCTCTCATCAGCTTAGCTGCTTCTTCATCTCTGCTCTTTCTCCATCCTTTATGCTCTTTCTCCATCCTTTATTCTCTCTCTGTCTTCTTTGTTTTATTATCCTGTCTCTTTTACTTTAACATCCTTCACTCCATTTTATTTTCTGCTGTGGGGAAATCTATTAATATTCACCATCTATATGTCTGTCTGTCAGTGTATCTTTTAATTAATCTGTCAGTCTATCTATCATCTATCTATCTGTCTGTCTGTCTGTTCCTCTGTATCTGTCCATCCATCCGTCGCTCCATACAGCCACCTATCTATCTACAACCCGAATTCCGGAAATGTTGGGACGATTTTTAAATTTGAATAAAATGAAAATTAAAAGAATTTCAAATCACATGAGCCAATATTTAATTCACAATATAACATAGATAACATAACAAATGTTTAAACTGAGAAATTGTACAATTTTATGCACAAAATGAGCTCATTTCTAAATTGATGCCTGCTGCAGGTCTCAAAATAGTTGGGACGGGGGCATGTTTACCGTGGTGTAGCATCTCCTCTTCTTTTCAAAACAGTTTGAAGACGTCTGAGCATCGAGGTTATGAGTTTCGGTGTTGGAATTTGGTCCCATTCTTGCCTGATATATGTTTCCAGCTGTGTTTTCGTTTAATGATGCACCAAATATTCTCTATAGGTGAAAGATCTGGACTGCAGGCAGGCCAATTCAGCACCCGGACTCTTCTACTACGAAGCCATGCTGTTGTAATAGCTGCAGTATGTGTTTTTGCATTGTCCTGCTGAAATACACGTCGTCTGGAGGGGAGCATATGTTGCTCTAAAACCTTTATATACCTTTCAGCATTCATAGTGCCTTCCAAAACATACAAGCTGCCCATAACATATGCACTTATGCACCCCCATACCATCAGAGATGATGACTTTTGAACTGAATACTAAAAACACCCTGGAAGGTCTCCCTGCTCTTTAGCCCGGAGGACACAGCATCTGTGATTTCCAACAAGAATGTCAAATTTGGACTCGTCTGACCATAAAACACTTTTCCACTTTGAAACAGTCCATTTTAAATGAGCCTTGGCCCACAGGACATGACGGCGCTTCTGGACCATATTCTCATATAGCTTCCTTTTTGCATGACAGAGCTTTACTTGGCATCTGCAGATGGCACGGCGGATTGTGTTTACCGACAGTGGTTTCTGGAAGTATTCCTGGGCCCATTTAGTAATATCAATGACAGAATCATGCCGATGAGTGATGCAGTGTCGTCTGAGGGCCTGAAGACCACGGGCATCCAACAAAGGTCTTCTGCCTTGTCCCTTACGCACAGAGATTTCTCCAGTTTCTCTGAATCTTTTGATGATGTTATGCACTGTAGATGATGAGATTTGCAAAGCCTTTGCAATTTGACGTTGAGGAATGTTGTTTTTAAAGTACTCCACAATCTTTTTACGCACTCTTTCACAGATCGGAGAGCCTCTGCCCATCTTTACTTCTGAGAGACTCTGCCTCTCCAAGACATCCCTTTTATAGCTAATCATGTTACAGACCTGATGTCAATTAACTTAATTAATTGCTAGATGTTCTCCCAGCTGAATCTTTTCAAAATGTATTGTTTCTTCAGCCCTTTGTTGCCCCCGTGCCAACTTTTTTGAGACATGTAGCAGACATCAAATTTGAAATGAGCTCATTTAGTGGATACAAGTGTAACATTTCTCCCGTTTAAACATTTGTAATATTCTCTATGTTCTATTGTGAATAAAATATTGGCTCGTATGATGATGAGCCAATTCTTTAAAATTCTTTTAGTTTTAATTTTATTCAAATTTAAAAAAATGTCCCAACATTTCCAGAATTCGGGTTGTATCCATCCATCCGAATATCTATCTGTCTTGTCTGTCTGTCTGTGCATCAATCTTAAATAACTGCATGCTAACACTCTTCACACACACACACACACACACACACACACACTTACTTACACTGCAAACTCAAATAACACACCTGCACATTCACTTGCTTAAATAAGCAGAGGTCAGACACACAACCGCACACTTCTCCAAACAGAGAGTTACACAACTTTCTGCAGTCACACTCAATCTCGACTGTTTGCTGAAGCGCAGGTCTCACGGTTAGGCAAACACAAGTCCATGCAAACACACACACACACAGAGAGAGAGATGTACATGCGTGATGTGACATGCATTTCATGCAGACTCTTCACGCTGACAGGCAAACAGACATAATGGACTCACCAAACCAGAAACGCAACAAGAACACAAACACCCTGGTAAAAAATGCACAAACACTGGTGAAGCATGGGAGATCCTTCAGGATGTTTGGGCCACGAGGTGATTTATGTGTGTGCTGCAGTGAATCTGGCTCGTACGTGTGTGTGTGTGCTGAAATACCTGTGTTTCTTTGAGAAGGTCATGTGTGCAGCGCCGTTGCCAAGACAGTGTTTGTTCCTGACAGAGTTGTGTGAGTTTTTTTGTGTGTGTGTGTGTGTTCAGTGGTGTTGGAGAACATGGTCTTTAGAAAATGTGACTTTGCAGTGCGGTGTGTGTGTGTGTGTGTGTGTGTGTGTGTGTGTGTGTGTGTGTTTGACCCTCTGCAGGCTGCATTGTGCCTCTGTTGGTCTAAGGGTGACTTGCTAGAATGTAAATGAGAGCTAACAAAGCAAGCCGAGAGATGCTTTAGAGAACAAGACACAAAGAGAAACTCTTACTAGGGCACTACGAAAACTGCTGACTAGCAGCACACTAGTGTTTACAAGTCACACTGTGACACAGTGAGTGATGCGCCTCATGCCTGTGTCTTGATTGATACATTTTTCATCACTTAGCACATTTAATCATATGTATTACCAATTATTTTGTTTGTTAAAATTAGTGGTCTACTTTTCTTTGAATTAAATTTAGTACATTTATTGAAATATCATTTTGTATTATTGTTATTTTATTTGTCAATATTACTGGTTTACTCTATCTGCGGTAGCACGTTATTTTACAGTCCTGTTACTCATGTATATACTATGTACTTATTAATAGTAATTACAATAACTAGGTAATAAGGTACTAACCCTGAACCTACCCCTAAACCTAACTCTACCCCATGTAGTTACTTTATATTACCAGTGCTTTCTTAGATAGGTACACTGGAAGTACATGTAAGTGCACATACTGTTTATTGTATTTTTTGTTCTCATTTCTTCAAACTAATAGTTTACTCCATTCACATTTTATTTAATTTTAATTTGTTAATATTATTGCTTGACTCCATTTAAATACAAATTTAAATACAGACTCCAAAATTAAATATAGTACATTTTATTGAAATATAATTTTATTTCTGAAAATATTCCTGGTTTACTCTGTTTGCACTATTGATATTTATTTTAATGCATATATTACTATTGTAAGTTTATTTAATTTGTTAACAATAACGTTTCATTCCATTAACATTGTATTTAATAGTTTTTGTTGTTGTTAATATTACTGATTTACTACATTTAGACAATTAAATGAAATTGCATAGATAATAGAGAAAGTGAAAGACCTCATTCATGTAAACATTAACACACTGTTTGCTTTACTCAAGAGTGTATTTTATAACTGAACTGACTGCTTTACATGTTTAGGACTCATAAGTGCTTTGACTGATTAGTTGTCCTGAACATGCATGTCTCCTGTGTGTTGTGTTTAATGTGAGCCTCACAGAGACACAGATATGAGCCACGTTTCATCTGAAGGGTTTAAATGTGCATAAATCACGAGTGTGTTTTGTGTGAGAGAACAAAAGACGTGAGAAACAGAAACCGGATCTGTGAACGAGAGGAAGACAAAGAAAAGAGTGTGAGATTAAAGCTGATCTCTGCCACACCTTCTCCTCTCTGTTTATCTATCCTCCACAGACTCCATAACCTTCACCTCACTGCCGTTTATTCAGATTGTTGAAAAGTACTGTATACAAATCAACGTTCAGACCTTTCAGAGCTCAGAGCACATGGAATGCAGCTGAGATCTCAGTTTGACCTCTTTTTAATGCTGCTGCTGAAGAAACAGCTGAGATGTTGAGTTATGATGCTCTTCTCCGTGTGTTGTCTGTGGTGTTTCTCCAGCGGTTTGCTGAAGGTGTGTTTGAGGTCATCAGGAGGTTTAGAATGTTTAGAATGTTCACAGAACGGATCGTGGAACCTTCAGACTCCTTCAGAACCTTCCACACAGTTCCACTTTACACATATTTATAATAATAACTAACAATAAAACACATCTGTTTTTATTTTCTTTCCAGACAAGATGTCTTATCTGCATGTGACTATGAGTAACTATATATATACTGCCCAATATACATAATTAATAATAACAACAGCAACAACAACAACAATAATAATAGTAATTATAATTGCATTGAATTATGATTATTTTGTAAATATTATTGTTAATAGTATTATTAATTAAACTGTTTTGCATTATTTATTATTATTATTATTATTATTAATAATACACAGTAATACATTAAAATAATGAATACAAATTAAATATTACATTTCAATAATACATTTTTAAAGCTGTAAATTATATTTCTTTGTTTTCCTTAATCACAATATCAATAATAAAACAGCATGAGGGTGAAACCATGGTCTGAGTGGATGGTCATCTAATATAAAATGACCAAGATTAATAATATTATTATATTTCATGCGTTTCTTTCTTTTCTTATCATGCTTCTTCAAATGTTTCAAACAAATCATACGTATCATAGTGATTATGAAATGTTTAATTCATGATCAGTTTCATGTGTTCTCAGTATTGCTCTGCATCTTGTTGGTCTTTTGTGAAGTCCCTTTAACAAACAAAAGTCAGTTCCTGTATGACATCATTCTACAGGAAGTGACATCAGTTTGGAGGGAAACCAACAGCAGCACAAACATCAGTGAGTAACAGATGTTATCAATGATGTTCAGCTGTCCGATCCGATCACACAAATAAGTTTGATAACATCAATATTTCACAAGACAAATAAACAATACTTGAAATGACATCCTTCAGTAAATAATCACATTACAAATGTTATTCAACTTTAAATGTACTGCATTGCAGCAGTGACTCGACTCGCCTCATTATGCTGGATGCTTACACTTATTATCTCAAAAATACAAATGCTATTTTGCATATTTCACTCAAAAATGTCTTCTGGCAATCTGAAAAACTCATGGAAATGGACAGTCTAACGCAGTGCATTGTGGGATGAAATTGTGTGCATTTGTGTTCTGTTGTGTGTATATAATGATCACATATAGTACATCATCTGGTTATTCAGTGCGTATTGAAATCTCTCATTGTTTATCTCATTGTCCTCTTCTCAGCCGCAGTAATAGCTGTTTATTAAAAAGCTGATTTTCTGTGCTTCTGAAGCTGATCATGTAGAGTTTTCTCTGCTGATCTGGGCGTAGTTGTGTGTGACAGTAATGATGTGTGTGTGTGTGTGCGTGTGCTCTCACACACTTGACCTGATCTGGAGAGATTTTTGAAATCTCATGCGATTATAGACGGCAGGGCTGAGTCTGAAGACGTCTGTCCTGTTTCAAGAGATTCTGCTGTGCTTTAATGAGCAAACGCTGCTGAGTAAGTGTGTGTGTGTGTGTGTGTGAGTCTGATGTCACACTAATGTAGGTCAGCCTCTAGTGTGATGATGTCACTGCCTGCGAAATCACCCTCAGCCAATCAGACGAGAGAGACAAGCAGGAAAACAGGCTTCCTTTTTCCAGAGCACACACACACACACACACACACACACACACACACACACACATGCTGCTAATGTACATGACAGAGAGAAACAACAGCATTGAAAATTTGAGAAATAAATTTCTCAATTAAAGTGCCGTTAAACTCGCCCTCATGTCGTTCCAAACCTGTATGAGTTTCTTTCTTCTGTTGCACATAAAAGAACGTATTTTGAAGTGACCAAACAGTTGATGGTAGCCATTGACTTCAATAGTATTTCGTTCCATACTAGAAGTCAATGGCTACCAGCAGCTGTTTGGTTATTCTTTAAAACACAGTATTTTAAGCTTAACAGAAGAAAGAAACTCATACAGGTTTGGAACGACACAAGGGCGAGTGAATGTTTTTTTGGGTGAACTTTCTCTTTAACCATCATTTAGCCAGCACATTTAGTCTAAATCAGCTTTTCCAGCAGAGCCTGCGTTTCTTTCAGCAGATAACTGTGACCTAAAATACCCCCGTGTTCTGGAAACGTCGCCTCACAGAGAGACATCCTTATCTAAATCAAAATAAAACTGCCTTTCCGGCCAAACGTCCGACCGCTGGGCTTCAAACACGACACCATTGAAACTGAGAAGTGTTTTCCTGAGACCAGCTCCTGCCAAACTGTAGTGTGTTTGTGTTTGTGCGCTCCTGCATTGTTGTGTGTAAGTTTAGCCAGCGTTCGCTGTGGTCTTTGGCGAAGGGTCACATTGTTTGCTACTTTCTATAGGGCACTTTAATTTAGCAGACTGTGTAAGACTGAAATAGTGGCACACTGTAAACTGTCTGCAGGTTTGTGTCATACACTACATCTACAGTTCAGCACAGTCACAAAGCCACTTTCTTTCTCATTAATACCAGATTGTTAACATGAGGTGAAAAGTAGCTTATAAGATTTAAAACTGAGTCCCGAGAACGAGGTCGACATGAAATCAACACGACTCTATACTGAACTGAACATTCAACATCAGCTCTGACTGGATGTGATTGTGTCGTGTGTTCAGTCTGGACACATTACTTGTCAGATTAGCACAATAAATTCAACTTTTTAGTTTTCTGTCAAATATTACAGTGAAAGGGTTTATGCTATTGTTGAACTGCTCTTGAAACTGTTGAAAGAAAATATTGTTAAATTGTATTATTATTTATTATTATTATTATTTAATGCTGTCAAATGATTAATCACATCCAAAATAAGTTTTTGTTTACAATATATGTATGTGTACTGTATATATTTATTATGTCTATATAAATACACACATGCATGTATATATTTAAGAAACATGTTATGTTTATATATTAAATATATTTATGTATGATATAAATTATATGAATATAAGTATATACATGTAAATATTTTCAAAATATATGCTGTATGTGTGTGTATTTATATATACATAATACATATACACTATACACACACATATATTATGTAAACAAAAACTTTTATTTTGGATGTGATTAATCGTGATTAATCGTTTGACAGCACTATTATTATTAGTATTATCAGTATTTTTGTTGTTATTAAATTATTGTGTTAAGTTTTATTAGGATTTAAATTTATATACTGTAATTATGATTATTTTCATTTCTAATCTGAGTTTACCATGAAAAAAAAAATGACAATAAGTTAAGTGTATATTATCAAATATTAAACTAAAAGTACTCATATAATTGTTATTATATTGTTTTAATACAATGTTATTAATACATAATATATATATTATTGTCTATTTTTATTTGTTTTATTGTTATGATCATTTTAATTCTATAAACAAACAAATAATCAAACCAAAAATATATGACAAGTTAAAATTGTAAATTTTCAATCAAATATTAAACTAAAAATTCTTATAATTGCAGGAGAAAATTTGTAAAATAATATTAGAATATTGCATATATATATATATATATATATATATATTTGTGCTTAATTGTCTAAATAAATAAATAAATCCACATAAGTTTGAGTCAATGGGTGCCGCTGGTGTTTTAAACTTTTCACGATCCAATCGATTCCCAAAAGAATAAAAGCAAGTCCCAGCAGAAATGTGTTTTTAGCTGATCATATATTTCACGGCTGTATAACACTGCCTTTACCACTCTGCTGATTTCAGAGGGATGGTGCCTCGTGAGGACGTGGAGGGAAAGTGATCATCCGTTGAGAGTTGAGATCGTTTGAGCTTTGGCTGCGCTGACACTCTGACCTTCACATCTGCAGATCAATGTCATGACCTTCACATCTGCAGATCAATGATCATGTCAGAGCTTCAGCTGTGCTTTCACAAAACCAGCTCACTGCTTTCCTGCACGATTTCAGACTCATTCGACTCTTTTCACTGCTACGAAGCTAATCTGTCGACATGTGCTGCTCCATCAGAGCACAGACGTCACTTTATGGAAAACAAATGGGCTTCATGTTGACTCAAAATGTGTAAACGGCCATTTTAGCTTTGCATGTGGATCTTATTGATATGTTCAAGTGTGTTGGAAAAACAACTGCTTTCTGTTATCAGGTTTAGCACGAGTCTACAGACTCTCATAAGTCGTGGAGAAAAGGCACATGGTGGCTGGCAGATGTTGTTTTTCAGCTCGAATCCTGAGGTCACTTAAGTGTTATCTTCCGTAAAGGTTCACGTTGTGCAATAGGGATCTGAACTTCCCATATAGCTGAGTTAAAGAGGGCTGTGAGACCCTGGATATTTCCCAACATGCTCCTGGACTGACTGAACCCGCTGAACTGAGCCTTACACGTGGCTCAGTGCTTTTTTTTGGGGGGGGGGGACTTTGCCTATGATGAGATCAAAGTTTGCCTTGATTTGACTATACAGATGTATCTCAATAAATTAGAATGTCGTGAAAAAGTATTTTTTTTTCTTGTAACTTATTTCAAAAAGTGAAACTTTCATATATTTTAGATTCATTACATGTAATGTAAAACATTTAAAACGTTTTTTTTTGTTTTAATTTTGAGGATTAGAGCTTACAGCTCATGAAAGTCAAAAATCAGTATCTCAAAATATTAGAATATTTACATTTGAGTTTCAATAAATGACCATCCATACAGTATAAATTCTGGGTATCTCTTGTTCTTTGAAACCACAATAATGGAGAAGACTGCTTACTTGGCAATGATCCAGAAGATGAACATTGATGCCCTCCACAAAGAGGGTAAGTCACAGAAGGTCATTACTGAAAGGTGTGGCTGTTCACAGAGTGCTGTATCAAAGCATATTAAATGCAAAGTTGACTGGAAGGAAGAATTTGGGTAGGAAAAGGTGCACAAGCAACAGGGATGACCGCAAGCTTGAGAATACTGTGAAGCAAAGCTGATTCAAACACTTGGGAGAGCTTCACAAGGAGTGAACTGAAGCTGGAGTCAGTGCAGCAAGAGTCACCACGCTCAGACGTCTTCAGGAAAAGGGCTACCAAGCCACTTCTGAACCAGAGACAACGTCAGAAGCGTCTTACCTGGGCTGTGGAGAAAAAGATCTCAGTGGTCCAAAGTCCTCTTTTCAGATGAAAGTAAATGTTTCATTTCATTTGGAAATCAAGGTCCCAGAGTCTGGAGGAAGAGTGGAGAGGCACAGAATCCATGTTGCTTGAAGTCCAGTGTGAAGTTTCCACAGTCAGTGATGATTTGGGCTGCCATGTCATCTGCTGGTGTTGGTCCACTTTGTTTTCTGAAGTCCACAGTCAACGCAGCCATCTACCAGGAGATTTTAGAGCACTTCCATGCTTCCTTCTGCTGACAAGCTTTATGGAGATGCTGATTTCATTTTCCAGCAGGACTTGGCACCTGCCCACACTGCCAAAGGTACCAAAAGCTGGTTCAATGACCATGGTGTTACTGTGCTTGATTGGCCAGCAAACTCGCCTGACCTGAACCCCATAGAGAATCTATGGGGTATTGTCAAGAGGAAGATGAGAGACACCAGACCCAACAATGCAGATGACCTGAAGGCCACTGTCAAAGAAACCTGGGCTTCCATTACACCTGAGCAGTGCCACAAACTGATCACCTCCATGCCACGCCGAATTGAGGCAGTAATTAAAGCAAAAGGAGCCCCTACCAAGTATTGAGTACATATACAGTAAATTAACATACTTTCCAGAAGGCCAACAATTCACTAAAAATGTTTTTTTATTGGTCTTATGAAGTATTCTAATTTGTTGAGATAGTGAATTGGTGGGTTTTTGTTAAATGTGAGCCTAAATCATCACAATTAAAAGAACCAAAGACTTAAACTACTTCAGTCTGTGTGCACTGGATTTATTTAATACACGAGTTTCACAATTTGAGTTGAATTACTGAAATAAATGAACTTTTCCACAACATTCTAATTTATTGAGATGCACCTGTATAAGACTAACTGAAACGGTGCAATTTGAGAATAAATGTTGTATATATTATTAACACATAGCTTGTCTAACATGCAGGACTCAAACTGTTGAGTTCTCTCAGTTTCTTCAGTGGATCTGCACAAAAAAAGTGATTTCTGAGTACCTTTGATAGTTGCCAAATAAAATTATTATTGGGAGTTTATGATTGAGAACAATTAAAGTCTTGTTCATCATGCAACTCTAATTTACATCCAAATTGTTATTAATCTACACTGATTAATCTGCTATAATTGAAATTAAAAATCTTGTCTAAATCTCACTTCACTGCCAAATCTGCAACTTTTTTGTTTGTTTATACCATTGTTAATACAATGAAAATCAATGGGGTCCAATGCTATTTGGACTCCTAACTTTTCTTTAAAATATTTGTGTTCAGCAGAAGAAGCTAAATGATAATTAGATGATAATTATTTTTGGGTGACTTTTCCTGTAATCATGTCAGTTTGAATGCTGTAACCTGTTAATATGATCACCAAGTATACAATGCATATTCATGCAGTGTGAAAGTGAGTGATGAAATCTGTATTTTAATTACACCTGGCAGCTGTAAAACAGTTCAGAGCAACACTTTGTGGTTTGGGTTCAGAGTTTAGCCTAATAACCATTTGGATGTGAACGCAATTTGGTTTCATGACGATCATGTCAATAATTGTTCTCAATAATAAACTCCCAACAACCTATCAATATGGCCACTTTCAAAGGAAATACTCAATCCAGTAACCCAGAAATCACTTGATTTTTTGGTACAGATCTTTAATGCTGCCAGTGTGACAACTCAATACAAACCTGCTGTTGCATTTCACTCTGTGTGAAACATGAACAGGTTAATTACAACATTTCTGACTAAATTACTTTGTTGGTTGTGTTCAGTGTTGGGCAGTAACTAGTTACTAGTAACTTAGTTACTGTAATATTATTACTTTTTGCAGTAACTAACTAGTAGTCTAACTAATTACCAATAAGATTTCAGTAATAATATTACAGTTACCATCCATAAAACAGCTTAGTTACTTTTGATGCCTCGACCCGCTGATTTAAAATCCAACAATCAAATAATTCCTAGATTTATTTTCATAATTTTCACGACTCACACATGCATGTGATGTCCCCAGTGCAGCAGGCAAGCTCGGAATATGGGAAAGCTTACATTCAGCAGATAGAAATATTGCATTATATTGATTTTGTCAAGAAAAAAAGATGATCTGAACACTTGTGTAAGTTGTGGCTTTACTTTACTCTGGCATTACATCCCTCTGATCAGCATGTGTTACATTATATTACTATAATTAAACATCTTTTTGGAAAATTAAATAGTTTCTTACAAACGTATGTGATTTGATAAAATGCATAATGAAATATAATCGTATATGGGTAATGTAGAAATTCCAATTAGCTTCAAGCTACACATGACAATTAATGAGATTAATACAACACTTCTACTTGAATGTCACTATCAATCACTATTGAGTGTTTGTAATAACTTCTGACTGCGATCCAATGTGGATTTTGGTCAAATGATGAGGAAGAAATATGTTATTAGTAACATTTATGTGGAAGATACACAGTTACAACTTCTGTGGGGCGTGAAGAAACAGTAATGTAACTAATTACTGTTACCAGAAAGTAATAAGTAAAGTAACAATGTTACTTTTGAAAGGAGTAACTGGTAATGAGTAATATATTACATTCTTTGAGTAACTAGCCCAACACTGCTCGTGTTATAGTCAAACTTTGATATTAAGTCTCTTTGTCTAAAAAAAGCACTTGTAAAGTGTTTTGAGATACATTTACACCTATAAAAATCTACTGATCAGCCTACTATACAAATACCACAGAAGTTACCTACATTTTATCTGAAAGAGAAACGGTTCTGATTAAGTGTCGCTCTTTTAATTTTTTTTCGTAATTGTGTGTAGGCACCTAATATATAACGTTACTCCATCAGTACTGGACCGCATGCCTGAGGCGAGCTTTTATGATGAGGAGCGTGCACTTTTCCATTCGTTTTCACAAATCACTCGTCGACCCCATTTTGCATATCATGTGCATTTCTGCAATAAATGAGAGATTAGTGTATTTATATCTTCTGACGCGGGCCAAATCACACGCACCTCTTGCTTCAGACTGCAGCGCAGCTGTAACCAGAACCTTGGAATGCGAACGCGTTTTGTTCCACCAAGCGATTCAACAACGGGAGCGAACCATTGCCAAAAACAGGGGGAGCCGATTCCGAAGAGCGGGCTTTCGTCGACTTTTAGCGTCTGTTTATCGATATGTTGGTGGGTGTGTGGCAGGTTTAGTTACTGTAACACATGCACCACACAACTGGCCTCAAAACACCTCCACATCGGCGACTCGAGCTCCATGGCTAATTTTGCGCTCCCCTATCCATAACTTAAGACGACTTATTTGATTGACGGCTCCATATTTTTTTTGCACGATTTTTTCTGTGGCTCCAGAAAGGACAACAACGGGGTAATACGGACAGAGAGGAAAAGAGGGAGAGAAAATAACAAACGCTGCTGGAAAGAAAGTGCGAGCTCAAGAGCGCTGGGAGCGACCCAGGGTCAAGACTGAAAAATACATATTTCACAGACAAAGGAGTGTCGACTTTTGCTCATTTCTTTATTTTAGGGAACTTGGGCACGCCGACATCATAATTATTCTGCCTAAGAGGTAAGTGCAAATTCCTATGTATAACAGCCTTAATATTGCATGCATATATATATATATATATATATATATATATATATATATAATATTAAGTTGCACTTACATATGTGTCGCATTAATGTTTTTTTTTAAAGGCATGCAATAATGTTCACAATAGAATAAAACGTAAATATTCATAGACCATAAGTGCCGTAAGTATCGTTTTCAAACGACACTCGAGACGTGACCCTAATCTGTTCCAGCGTCTGGAAACTTGTAAACATAATGCAACATTAAATCCAGCTTGCTTAATATGAGCCATGCATGCATATATCATTTGGGTTGCAAGCATTACAGAACCAGCCCACATTTCTCCAAGAGTTTTTGGTGGATTTATGGGCTGTGAGTGCGCAAACGTTACACGAGCTGCAGTTTACTAGTGGTTTAACTCATGGTGGTCTTTGTTCGTGGATTGTGCAGATCTTGCGCAGGGGAGAGATGCGTACGTGTTGCATTGTGTTGATGTGAAGTTGAATTTTAAAAGCAAAGCGCTGGCTCGCGCAGCGGGCTGCTCCTCCAGCCGTGGGCTTTTCCGCGCTTCTGCAGAGCTCTGTTCGTTTACGCGCCGTGGCTGTGGAGAATGTGTGTCAATGTCAAAGGGAGGCGTGTCGCGGGCCCAGACAAACCCGCAAAGACCCTTTCCAGCAACGACTGCACACAACAAACACACACAAACACCGTGTCCTGGAAATGCGGCTGGACTCACTGAGATACACGGTTATCTGTCTGTCGAGTCCCCCTGCGGTTTATCTGGGGTCTTCAGTGAGTCATACAGCCTTTAAAGGGATAGTTCACACAAAAAAATACAATGTTGCCATTTACTCTAAAGCATGTTTTTTTTTGTCTTTTACGTATCGCAAAATATTTTTTTTACCCAACATTAACGTTTAATTATATTGTTTAATTTTTTTACTTACAACAAAAATGGACTATAATTCACACCGCTGAGCTCCAAAAACGCACCATAAATCTAGTTTATATTACTATATTCCATGTCTTCTGAAGTCATATGATAGCATTATGAGAGTAACGTCAAATTTAACTCAAAAGTTTCACAACAGCACTCAGATTTGCACATTATGATAAGTATGATATAGAAACGCCTTTTTTTAAAAGTCAAAATGAACCCCATAGTTACTGTTGTTACTCTGAATTGCATCAGTGTTTGCCTAAATCTTTCAATAAAAACCACCAACAACCGTTTAGTTTTTTTTAGTCTGAGCTCCAGACAGACTGTCAGATTGTGTATTGCTTGGTGACTCACGACACTCGATCCGGCTGATTTTTAGTGTAACTGCACTCTTTCTAGTGTGATAATTGTTTCCATAATGACTTGCTCCACCTCGGAAATGATTTTTCTTTTCAGTTGATGTCATCAATCCCTCTTGTTTTTCAGCCCCTCCCCCCTCCATGCAAGAGTCGAGTTCTGGAAGTAAAAACCCATTCATTTTCTCAGTGGTGGTAGTGATTTTGAACAATAACTTACAAAACCATCAAAGACAGACCTACTGTGAGCTACAGGCTTGTACACGCTTTTTACTTTCAGTTTAGTCCTCGCACAAAGCTGGCATATAGCTTTGAATAGTCTCACATAGCCAGACCTTCAGACTGATGGTTGAAGGTCTGGAATCCATGGCAGCTTTCATTGGCCAAGTCCCGCCCATGAGGCCGTTTGACTGACATGTCAAACAACCAATCACAGTTTGTTTCGTTCCTCGTCACGTTTCGAGTTGTGGAAATGTCGCCACAATAACAGACCGGTGTGTAAAACCTTGAACGTTAAATATTTGACATACTTTTGAAAATCCAGCGTTTAGTTGATCCTGATAAGCGCTCGTCGTCGCAGTTGTAAACACGACGTCTCCTGGAAATCCTGTATAATTTAACCAATCCGATGATGACTTCGAAACTCCTGAAGTGTTTCCAGATAAGTGTGCCATATGCATCAGTCCATGGGCGTAACGTCTGAGGCTGAGACTCAGCTTCGAATGAGTGCACTAGGTGTATGGACTAGTTTTCTGGTCTTTTCTTGTACTATTTTGAGCTTGATGGTGTGAATCACCATCCATTTGTGTCTCCTTTTATGCTCTGCAGAAAAGCAGAACAACAGAAAGACATACAGGCTTGTAACAACATGAGTGCGAGTAAATTACATAACTCCACGTTTTATGTGATCTGTCCCTTTAAAGGGGACATAACACACACAGTTTCACCCAATCTCATGTTAATCTTAAGTACCTATAGAGTAGTACTGCATCCTTCATATCTCCAAAAAGTCTTTAGTTTTATCATATTTATAAAAGAAAGATACAGCTTTACGATTCTCTCCGAAAAAAAGCAGAGCTTCTGGAGGCGTGTCGTGGGCGGAGCTAAAGAGTGATGAGCACTTGAGCGCCGATTGAAAACAAAACACATTTGATGCCGTTTCACTTACTTTCACTTTCCCTCACAACCAAAAACACACTTCTTTAGAGACATTTTTCCCAAGTGAGTCCCGTGTAGCGCTACGATTGAAGTGTGTTGATGGGCGCCCTCTCGCTCCGGTCGATGCGTGCATGGGCGCGTTCTTCCGGGAGAAATGCCCATATAAGGAGTTCCACCATCGTTTACATCAGCAAGAGCGAAGAAAAAACTCTCAGAAACTTGTACGAACCCAGAAGTGAGATTTTTGGCACAGAAATACCCTGTTATACAGGCCCGGATTAACATAGTGTAGTGCCCTAGGGTGACCACATTTGAAGTGACTCACTAGATTCATTTAAAAACGCAGGTTCATTCATAAACGAAACAACGCTGTGTTTGAATGGAGATGCGCAGCGGCTCAGCTGTGACTGTTTGAAACTATTTTCCTTGATGAAATAGAGCAAAATCAGACAATATACATCACTTAATATTAACTTATTGTTTACTGAACTGTTGTGTAATTTAACATCACATTTGCAAACTCCCTTAATAATCTTTAAAAGCTGTCACACACTTCAGTTCATTGCGATCTCACAAAGATCCATTATAATCAATGAAGCTCTCTACACTGCACAACGAATCTCTTATTTACACCCTGTCTACACTTTGTTATGCATAACTCAGCAATGAACAAAACTCCAGTATTTTGAGCAGTGAGTGGATTCTGATTAACATTGCATTCAAGGAATCAACATATGTCTGCGATACATTACTCAACGCTGCAAAAACACACAAGTAGAAATCTGTGAAGCTCCCCTCAGCGCAAACACAAATAGCCTCTGCTGATCGGGTTAGTCGCACTGGTGCTCCTAAATATTTTTTGATAGTCGCACGCAGTCGCACGTAATTTTCAGTCGCATTGTAGAGCCCTGGCTATGTGTCGTGATATTTTCTCCTTTTTTTAATTTACGTGGCGCTCAACCGCTAAGATGATGCTGCCTATCCATTTGTGAATAAATATGCTTGACTCTGACCGGGGGAGGGGCAAATACTGTGACCTGACCCAATCGCAATTCTTTATATGCGTGCATATATTTTATATTCTCTCTGTATATATTGTATCATTAACTATTCATTTTCTATGCATCTGCATCTCTTCAAAATAATATAAAACTTGAAAAATATTTTAAAGGTCTAGTCATTATCTTAATCACTTGGTGCCCCCCTATTGGCTGGTACCCCAGGGCACTCGCCCACTCCCGTCTATGGATAATCCGACCCTGCTGTTATACGTTCAAATTGTATTTTGAAACTTTGTCCATGCTTAGCATGAGAATCCAACTCTTTAACAGTGTAAACAACTCTGAATGCATGAAACAGCATTGTACCCCCCCCCCCCCTCTAAAGACATCCAGTCTCTTAACGTGAAGTCCCTGTTGTCTTTCACAACATTGCAGCTGCTTAGACTGATGTAGGTAGGAGCAGCTGTTCTCAGGCCACCCATTTTGAGTCTGGTATTCTGAGTTGTTTGGGTTCTATTCGTGGGTTGGGCTTGTAAGGTAAAGAGAATTTCAGCTCCTCCTTCACAGACGCAGACCACACCAGCGCTGATCCATGTGGAGTCCAGTGTTGTTCATGTAGTCTGTGCTGTGTACTGAGTGATTGTACGGCACACTGTGTACAACACATCATTACTACATGAGCAGTGAGTAGAATAAGAGATATTTTTAGACTGACTCAGTATAGTGTAATGACTATAAACCATCCATCTGTCAGCAAACATTCATTTACTGGTGGTATTTATAATTAGTTTGTTCTTACTTTCTATCTAACATTCTATCATTCCAACATTCATTGTTCGATTATTCTATCTATTGTTAATTATATCTATCTATCTATCTATCTATCTATCTATCTATCTATCTATCTATCTATCTATCTATCTATCATTCTGTTTATCATTCTGTTTATCATTCCATCATTCTATTGTTCTATCTATCTATCTATCGTTCTATCATTCTATCGTTCTATCATTCTGTTTATCATTCTATTGTTCTATCTATCTATCTATCTATCTATCTATCTATCTATCTATCTATATATCTATCTATCTATCTATCTATCTATCTATCTATCTATCATTCTGTTTATCATTCCATCATTCTATTGTTCTATCTATCTATCTATCTATCTATCGTTCTATCGCTCTATCATTCTATCGTTCTATCGTTCTATCACTCTATCATTCTATCATTCTATCGCTCTATCATTCTATCATTCTGTTTATCATTCCATTGTTCTATCTATCTATCGTTCTATCGCGCTATCATTCTATCGTTCTATCGTTCTATCGCTCTATCGCTCTATCATTCTATCGCTCTATCATTCTATCCTTCTGTTTATCATTCCATTGTTCTATCTATCTATCGTTCTATCGCTCTATCATTCTATCGTTCTATCGCTCTATCATTCTATCGCTCTATCATTCTGTTTATCATTCCATCATTCTATTGTTCTATCTATCTATCGTTCTATCATTCTATCATTCTATCGTTCTATCATTCTATCGCTCTATCATTCTATCGTTCTGTTTATCATTCCATTGTTCTTTCTATCTATCATTCTATTGTTCAATCTATCATTCTATTGTTCAATCTATCATTATATCTATTGTTCTATTGTTCTATCGTTCCGTCTATCATTCTATGTATAGTTCTTTCTATAGTTCTATCATTCTATGTATCATTCTATCTATCATTCTATCCAACGTTCTATAATTTTTCTTTCTATCTATCTATCTATCTATCATCTATCTATCTATCTATCTATCTATCTATCTATCTATCTATCTATCTATCTATCTATCTATCATTCTATAGTTCAATCTATCATTCTATCTATCATTCTATCTATATATCTGTCTGTTTGATTTGAATTGAATGTAAATGTATGGGATATAACTAATGTATGGAGTAAGCACTGAATAAGTGTAATACTCCCAGGTGTCATTGCAGTGCAGTGTAAGACTGGAGTGATGAGAAGAGTACAGGTGAAACAGACAGATGAACAGTCACTGAGGTGACGCTGCAGATGTTTTGTGGATCTGCTCCTGGTGGTACAAAGCTCTCTCTGTTCCCACGCATCCTCCAGCTCTTCAGCTCCAGCTATTTTTGCTCTCTGTGGGTTTCTCTCCCCATTCATTCACTCACCTCACTCTGCCCTCTTTAGCTTGTGTACATCTGAAGGAAGAGGAGAAATACTGGTTTGTAGGTGGATTTGAACCTCGATTTGTAAGACCAGTATCTTGAGTGGGATAAAATGTTTTGGTAGTTGAGATTGGGACTGTGCAGTAAAGGATATTTACATTTACATTTATGTATTTAGCAGACGCTTTTATCCAAAGCGACTTACATTGCATTCAAGTTACAGTTTTTACATTTTATCAGCTCTTATATTTATATTTTATCAGCTCTTATACGATATATTTGCAATAATATTGTTGTTGACGTAAAATTGACAATTGCTGTAAATATCGCAATCACTGTACAGCACTTTTAGCTATTAATTTTCCTAAATAGACTGGAAATGTTGAGATGTTTTATAGCTTTATAACCCAGCCCTATTTGAAAAAAATAATTGGTAAATTAGTTGTCGTGGCGTGTTGTTACCAGTCATTAATTAGTGCAACTGACTTAATAATGACAGTTTTGCGGTGATTTGACTCCGCCCACATGTTGCTTTTGGCTGTAGAGTTGTTTTGTGACTTTTATGCTGTGAAAGCAATTACAGAAAATCATTTTGATGCAGCATTTGCATGAAAACACTTTCTTGTTTTGTCTTGCTTCTTGTGGACTGCGTGTTCTGAATGATGTTGCGTTATGAAACACTGAAGCGGTGCAGAGTTCTGGGTAAACCGAGGGTTTACATAAGCGAAGGAGTTCGAGGCGTTTCAGTGATGTCACGTCCTCATGACCGTGGTCATAGATCACATCTGCATAATAAGATCTGGAGGTTTTCTGTGTCGTGTCCAAATGGTGACGAGCCTCCAGCGTGAAGGTCGTTCCAGGCGTGAGTGTGTGCTGAGAACATCTTGTCTTTCAGTGATGTGGCTCTTTAATGATGCACTTCAGTTACGCAAGGACGCTTAATCACGTCGAATGATTGATTCTCTGTAATGAGCCGAGACACTGTGCTTTACTGAAAAAAAATCACAAGTACACGCTGAGCCGTAATGAGAGAGAGAATCAGCGTCATTTGATGAAATCCAGACTGCTGAGATTCACCAAGAGTGACGAGAGTGAGATTCCCTCATACTGCTGGAGAAAAAGACATGCATGATTTGGATGGATGAATGGATGGATAGATGGATAGATAGATAGATGGATTTCTTTGTCAACATATCTGCATGGCCAACATTGTCTTTCTGCTGCAATTTCTGTCTATTATATCTATCTATCTGTGTGTCTATTTGTGTACTATCTTGTTTATAATAAAAATTGTACTATGGATGACTATTTTGCTATCTATCTACCAAAAATCTACGCCCTCTGGTTCTCACCCCTCTATTTACTAAACCATGACTATTTTATATTTTTTTATTTAAAATTATTAATAAATGAAGTAAATAACTCAACCCTGTCACAAGTTTACAACCCAGAAACAATGAGAAATACATATATTTGTGATGGGGTTAAGCTACAATCTCCCTGATGTAATATGCTATATTAACAAAAAATGTCTACTAACCATTTTCTGCACCACTATTAAAGAGACCTGAATTATGCCATTTATGGTAAATTATGTCACATATGAGCAGAGCCTAAATTATTATAGGTGTAGAATGGTCTGAGTTCAGACTGAGGAACATAACTTTATATTCTGTTTTTTTTTTAATAAAATATCTTTGTTTTATAAAATTATCAAGAAACACTAATAAATGTGTATAGAAAAAAATAATAAAAATATCATAGATAGATAGACAGACAATTGTAGATAGATAATTATTTAAGACAGTCTTAGATTCCTCAGGGATATACAGAAAATGCTTGGTTTAAGGTAGATATTAGACCTTATTTTATGCTAAATAGTATTAAAATGCAATAATATTTTTTTTTTGTGATAGAATGATAGAATGATTCTGAATGATAGAACGAACGAAATAATAATAGATAGATGATAGATAGATAGACAGACAGACAGACAGACAGACAGACAGACAGGTAGATAGATAGATAGATAGACAGACAGACAGACAGACAGACAGACAGACAGATAGACAGACAGATAATAATGGTTGTAGACAGATGAATCCATAGATAGACAGAGATAGTTACAGATGGCTGATAGACTAGATAGATAGATCTAGATAGACAGACAGACAGGTTCCAGCAGACAGACAGATGGACTGATGAATGATAGATAGATATACAGCTCATCGCTGTGGGACACAGAGGTTTGGCTGCTCTTTTCCACGAGTGAAGGAGCTGTGGGACACACACGAGTGAAGGAGCAGCAGAACAACACTGAGAGCTTTGGCGTCTCTCTGCGTCTCCATGGTGGCTCCTGTGTCTCATTCTCTTTTCTTTTGTCATCGAAACTTTGTAGATGAACAAACACAGAAACAAAGCCAAGAGCAAACGGCTAAACACACACACACACACACACACACACACACACACACACACACACACACACACACCCCGCCCAGATCCACTGCTGCTGATGGGAGAAGCTTAGTCATTATTAATACTTTCTACTTTCAGGATGTGTTTGTGTTACCAGTTCAGTCATGCTCTGCCTGTCTCTGTGTGTGTGTTATTGAGCCATTAATATCACAGTCACACAGGTGCTCAGATGTGTGTGTGTGTGTGTGTGTGCTCGATTCTTTACCAAATACCCAAACTATAATGCAGTAATACGTGTATTTATTAATATTATTGCGTATTTTGGTACAGATAAATCTTAAGGATTTAAGTCTTTTTTCAAGTCATAAGTTAAAGTATCTGAAGGTAAACAAAGTGTTTCTGGTTTAATCAGAGAGCTGGAGTCAGAGCAGATTTCTGTGTAGTTCATGGGGCTTTAAGTCAGTAGTATCTGGTGTAACTGTGCTGTTTGTCTGCGCGTCAGTGTCAGACGACTCTTGCAGAGGTTTAGTTTAGTCAGCGCTGGTTTGAAGATTTTCACGTTTCATCTTCTGGCAGTGCATCATTAAAACAAGTAGAGCGTCTTTAAAGTCGCACCAGTGCAACCTCTTACAATTATTGAGTCTCTCAGCAGCAGAGAAACATGATGAAAATACATTTACAGTCCGGAGCCTATCTCTTTATAACTCATTCAGAGTTAAAGTATGATCATACGTATATATATATATATAGCAATTGTTTAAGTCCAGGTTCAGTAAGCCTATTTTTTTATTATTATTTTATTAGTATTTCTTTTTATTATTATTTTTGTTTTACTTTTTATTTACCTAAAAATTGCATTTATTTCTTTATTAATTTTAATATATCAACAATTTTTACCCTTTTAAAGATTTTTTTTTTTTGCATGATTTTATTTAACTTTAACTTTGTTAATTTCGTCCCTAAAGCAGAGTAAACCCACACAAACATGCACTTTTTTGATGATTAATTTATTTTTATTTATTTATTTATCTGTACACCACATTAAACTCTAGATTAGACCTCTCCACACAAACATGCACTTTTTTGATGATTAATTTATTTTTATTTTTATTTATTTATTTATCTGTACACCACATTAAACTCTAGATTAGACCTCTCCACACAAACATGCACTTTTTTGATGATTAATTTATTTTTATTTATTTATTTATCTGTATTCTATTAGGCACTTTTTTGATGACTGTACACCACATTAAACTCTAGATTAGACCTCTCCACACAAACATGCACTTTTTTGATGATTAATTTATTTTTATTTATTTATTTATCTGTACTTAGATTAGACCTCTCCACACAAACATGCACTTTTTTGATGATTAATTTATTTTTATTTATTGTACTGTACACCACATTAAACTCTAGATTAGACCTCTCCACACAAACATGCACTTTTTTGATGATTAATTTATTTTTATTTATTTATTTATCTGTACACCACATTAAACTCTAGATTAGACCTCTCCACACAAACATGCACTTTTTTGATGATTAATTTATTTTTATTTATTTATTTATCTGTACACCACATTAAACTCTAGATTAGACCTCTCCACACAAACATGCACTTTTTTGATGATTAATTTATTTTTATTTATTTATTTATCTGTACACCACATTAAACTCTAGATTAGACCTCTCCACACAAACATGCACTTTTTTGATGATTAATTTATTTTTATTTATTTATTTATCTCCACACAAACATGCACTTTTTTGATGATTACTGTACTTAAACTCTAGATTAGACCTCTCCACACAAACATGCACTTTTTTGATGATTAATTTATTTTTATTTATTTATTTATCTGTACACCACACTAAACTCTAGATTAGACCTCTCCACACAAACATGCACTTTTTTGATGATTAATTTATTTTTATTTATTTATTTATCTGTACACCACATTAAACTCTAGATTAGACCTCTCCACACAAACATGCACTTTTTTGATGATTAATTTATTTTTATTTATTTATTTATCTGTACACCACATTAAACTCTAGATTAGACCTCTCCACACAAACTCTTTGCGGGTGTTTTCTGAAGCAGCTCAAGGTCTCTCAGGGCGTCTCTTGAAATAGCACTCAGTTAACACACACGTACCAGTAACGTCACACTACACCGTCCTCAGCTCTGGGTCACTACAACAAGAACATTCCTCTGACTGACTGAGGTCACTTCTCTTTTCTTTACATACAGTGTTCAATGAGCTGCTCTCTTGATTGACAGTGAGATGTTTATATCATGAAAATGTGATTCTGTCAAGCTCTGTCGTAATGCTTTGGTATGTTTTCCGAACATTGCTTGAGGTTTGTGTAGGTGCTGGACAGTCACATGTGGCCTGACGTCTTGAGGAAAGTAATCCACACCGATATACAACTGCTGGCCCAAGAATAGTGCGCTCGCCACATATCCCATGTGTCCTTTATCATAACACCTAAAAATACAGCCGAACATCTAAACGTGTCCTGCTCTACTAAACTGAAACTCAACCTGCTCATTTCTAGAGACATTTGGTACTGTAGGTCTGCAAAATGAGTTTCTTCCTCAGGAGTTTGGTTTTTCAGTAAAATATCTTAATGTTTTTCAGTAAAAATTCATTTAGTTGAGAAGCAAATTGATTTCAGATAAGTCTTCAAGTGTCCAAATTGAAGTGAGTTTCTGATTCAAATAAGAACAAATATCTGCCAAAAAATAGTCTTGTTTTCCTTTTGAATTATGTTTATTTTCTGACCCCATTGGCAGATATGTTTTCTTCTTTCAAGCATTCATTTAATTAAGATGTTTTTTTTTTCTTCTAGAAATATCTTAATATCTTATGTCATTTTGCTTCTCAGTACAAAAATGATAGATAGTTGAAAATAAAAGAAAGATTTATTGTGGCGAAAAGAAGAAGAAGAAAAAAGATTGATTCACTTTTATAGTGGATTAAAAAAAAAACATGCAAAAAAAAATATTACAAAGATTATTGCGATGGAGCCATTTTATAATCAAGGGTGAAGTTGTGTTGACCCAATATTAATCTCTGGTAATTCTCATGTCTCTCTGTGATTATGCATGTAATCAGGGTAAAAACGATACACACACCCTGCTCATATCGCTGTAATCCTGTAAATATTAGTCCTCGATACACAGAAGCACACAGCCTCCTCAGCTCTTGCTGAATCATTGTTTGGGTCGACGACACACAATCCTCTGTTTGTATAAAGCTTTCTGTCTCTTTTGATTGAAACCCTGAATATCCACCGTCCTGCTACAGTCATGATCCAGCTCCTCTCATCTGACCCCAGATCAGCACGTCATCACTGTCCACATGCCATCTGATGTGAGTGTGGTGTAGTCACGTATTTACTGTTTCTTTAGCTCTGTTTTCTTTACTGGATCTCAACTGTTGACTTGTTAGTGGTGTTTGTGAAGTCAAGCATCACTGTTAGTATTGTCACTATATAGTGATTTGATCAAATCTACAGAAGTGATTTCCATCCTCAGTATTTCTGTCTTGGTTTGCAGTCTCCAAAGATCTAAACTGTTTTAAATTAAGATTTATATGAAAGCCCATTTTCACCACATTGAAAAAAATCATGCTTTGGTAAACTATAAATATTACATAAAATGTATGTAAAATGTAAAATGAGTGTTATTCTTTTCTTGTTGAATGTACATTGTAAAGCGTCCTTGATCCCTGGAAAGGCACCATATAAATAAAACATTATTATTATTATCATTATTATTAAAATGACGATGTACACATAATATAAAATAATAAAAACTATGACGTAGTCATTAGCAATTATTACACAAGTCATAATTATGGCAAGAATTAAAAGTTATGTCAACTAAATTATGAGATAAAACATCACAATTACAAAAAAAGTTATGAGATGAAAAGTCAAAAATTGTGTCAAACAAATATGTACCTAAAATTTAAAATATGTACATATGTACATATATGTACATACTTAAAAAAACTCCAATTGTGACATAAAACATTCATTATGACATCAAAATTCATTATTAAATAAAATGTCATAATTATGAGATAAAAGGCCTAAATAGGCATAAAAAAACACCAGTGTACATTGTTTTTTACATTTTTTTTTCTATTATTTTTTTTATTATTTTTTTTTAATCTCACAATTATGATTTAGTATGTCAAAGTTTTGCCCATTTATCTCATAATTATGACTTTTTTTTAATATCCCATAATTATGATTTACCAAAGCATGATATTTTTCTTATGTGGCAGAAATTGTCTTTCATACATGTGACGGAAAATGAAGCAAGATAAGACGTCTTGTTTTCTGAGAAACTGAAATGAGTTTATAATTAAATCAAGTCAAAATATCTGCCAATAGGGTCCTAAAAATAAACCTCTTTCCCTTGGATTTTCCACCCATGGGCAGATATGTATTCCTGTGTAAAGCTAAATCTATAACGTTTGTGTTTAATCATGAGCGATGCAATAGAAGCTGCTGAGCAATAACGTTTATCTTTGGGAAATGAAGAGCTGGTGTAGTTTTGGTGCAGGTCTCACAGGAGCGTCGTGTTTCCTCTGGTATTCCTGCAGTTATTGATGTGCTGGCACAAAACCAGAGAGAAAGACGTGAAAACAGCAGCGTGTTTGCCAGCGGAGTTGTTTTTGAAGTCTAGCATAAGCAGGCCATGAGAGAGAGACAGTTCTGTATCAGGGCCAATGATTGTGTAACCGCTAACATCTCTGTATTTACCTTGTTATTTCCTCAGCCATGATAATGTTTTGCACTTTTCTAAACTCTAGCATTGATGGTGTAGAGTGAAAATATAATCATTTTGAGTTATACAACCATTCAGATGTTTGGGGTTGATGAGATTTATAATGAAGAAGTCTCTTTTGCTCGCCAAGGCTGCATTTATTTAATCAAAAATACAGTAAAAACAGCAAAATTGTGAAATATTATTATTATTTCAAATAATAGTTTTCTATGTGATTATATGCTAACATGTAATTTATTTCTGTGATCAAAGCTGTATTTTCAGCATCATTACTTCAGTCTTCAGTGTCACATGATCTTCAGAAATCATACTAATATGCTGATTTGCTGCTCAAGAAACATTTATGATTATTATCAATGTTGAAAACAGTTGTGCTGCACAATATTTTTGTGGAAACTGATACATTTTATTTTTCAGGATTCACAGATCCTAGAAAGTTCAAAAGAACAGCATTTATTTAAAACCTTTTGTAACAATATAAATGTATTTACTGTCACTTTTGATCTATTTAATGCATCCTTGATGAATAAAAGTATCACTGTCTTTACAAAAAAATAAAAATAATAATAAATCTGACTTGCGCCAAACATTTGATCAATTCCAGTCATATCAAGGTTGGTTTACAGTGTAACTGCACACTCAAGCACTGATTATCATTTAACATGCAGATGTAAATATACTGATATTCAGCTACAGCATCTGTGAATGCTGCAAAATAATATTTAGTATGATTATGCAACATTTCTGTCCAAATACCAGCTTTTGTGTAGATGTGTGGATTGAAAGGCTTATTTCTGTTTGTTCCTGGCAGAAGGTTTTCCACTGTTTTCCTCGTCAGTGCTGTTTAATATGGTTTTAACTAACTCCATCACGTCATTTGGGTCTCATGGGGGTTTGTAACAGAGAAATCTTTGTCAAATTCATGTGTTGCACAACTTCCTGCTGCTTTGGGCTGCGCGGTCAAAACCAGAGTAAATGAACTTGCAGTCCAGTCGATTGCACCGTGATGTTTGTGCGGATAAATGCATCTTCTTCTTCTTACATGCATTTTGTGTCATTTTAAAGTCCAAGCCTAAATGTTTTATTTGAATATGCTGTTTTATCACATAATAGAAGTGAAATGAGTTGTGGATGCTGGGAATGTGAACTTTTGAAACACTTGATTGCATTTCAACAAAGTTTCAGCTGAGCAAGACAAACCCGTGCACTGTTTTCCAGTCAGAGACGTTCAGCGTCAGATTCCAGACTAGATGACTGTCTTTTACAGTGCAGGGTGTGATTTGAATACATCTGTGTATTCGGAGCATATTAGCTTGTCTGGTTTGCACTGGAGGCAGAAGAGAGACGGCTGTGTGTCATAACTGAGCGGCCGGCGGGTCGTATCGATCCGTTCACTCCTGCGCAGCATCCATTAGAGTCCGTCAATAGACTCGTGACCTGCTTTCACTTCTCTTTCTCTCTCCAATATTCCTCTGAATCAACTCCAGCAGTCTCTTCAGAAGCTAAATGCATTTGGGTTTGTGCTGTTTTCATCACTGCTGATTGGAGTCATGACACTTTGTGGCTTGAATTTTAAACAGTGTGTATGTTTATGGAGTTCATTTTAACGTCCTCAAGGGGTGAATCTCAGATTATATTTCACCACAAAAAAAAAAAATATAATAAAAAAAAAAAAATACAGAAAATTAGGAAATTATATTTAGCATTAATATATGAAAATGATTTAAAATGAAAAAAAATAATATTATAATATTTTAACATTTTTCTATGATGACTAAACAATATTTTGCATCCATATTCTAATTGATTTATTGTGTCTGAATACCTTAATTCTGCCTTCTTTTTTCTCTCCAATATTCTCAGTGCAATAACAGACTTAATAAAAAGTCTTCATTATCTTTGAGCAAATATTTTACTTAACTAATTTAAATATTTTACATTTTAAATATATTGATTATTCTTGTTCATGGCAGGTTTTTGTGAGATTCATCTCAATCCTCCAGCACTGCTTATTTGTCTTTAATAAGGTTTTAATCATCTCTTGTCATGCTTTAAAGATGTGCAAACCTTGCTAAAAATAGACTCAATAGACTTTTAAGTAATTAAATATTTGCAAACATTTTTAATATATTAATTACTATTTTTTCTTTTGATTTTGTCAGTAAATGTGGCATGTACTTTTGTTGACAGGTTTTTGTGAGATTCATCTCAAGCCTCCTACACTGCTTATTTTTTCTTTAATAATGTTTTTTTTATGTTTTAATAATCTTGCCATGCTTTAAAGAAGTACACTTATTTTCGAACCCTCCTAAAAATAGACTTACATTTCTTTGAACAAAATATTTTATTAAGCTCATTTAAATATTTGAAATATTTTATATTTGAAATATATTATAATTGTATTATAATTCTTATATTTTTCCTTTGATTTTGTCTCTAGATGTGACCTAGACGTGTTCTTGACAGGTTTTTGTGAGATTCATCTCAATCCTCCTACGCTGCTTATTTTTCTTTCACACATTTTCTGTCATTTATTTCCATTTCTTCCTCGACGTTTCTCTTTCTGTCGTTCTTCCCCGTGACAGACTGTCTCCCGTCGGTTTAGCCGTTATCATGTGCTCTGAAGGATAACGAGTGTTGAGGAGATGAAGAGAGCTGGGTGTCACATGACTAATGACCTCTCGACTCGTTTATGACACGTCATGCATCTCCGGCAGCGGCCCAAAGCTGATCAATAAATACTGTCTGAAAACATGGCATGAACTCTATTGACGTCTTACAAAAGCATGGTTTCTCAGGTTCAGGGTTTCTCAGCTCTGTGAAAAAGAAGTGCACTTCAGCATACTCAATAATGCACTTAAAAAATATACTTATTGCAAACTAAATGTTTGGACATTTCTGTTATTTATAATTAAATTGAAACCAGTTAAATGTATATTAAATGCAATTATTTCAACTTTATAAACTAATAAAAATGATATGTTCACCCACTTAAGTAGGACTTCATATAAATCTTCATATGCAATTTTATAATTTTGAAATACAGTTAATATGTTTGTCAAAGCATGACAAATTATCTTTAAAACATAATGATTTAACATAATTTAATGTAAAACCTTTACTTTGACATTATTTAAAATTGTACTTAAGAAACATAATCATGAAAACAGTATTTTTAAGTACACTTAAGTAACATTTTATTTCATTAATATTATATTGTCTGTAAGTACAGTTTTAAAAATATATGCAATTTAAAATGTACTTTTATGTAAAACCTTTGATTTTGCATTATTTAAAAGTGTGTTTAGAAACAGTCATTATTTTATATTTATATAAGTTTATATTTTATAAGTACACTTAAGTAATCTATAATTTGGTTAATACTACACTGACTGCAAGTAGAGTTTTTGTTTTTCTCAATATACAATTGTAAATATACTTTAAAATACGACTTTTATTTTGACCGTATGTAAAAAGTGTGCTTAATTGTGTTAAGACATTATTTAAAAGTGTACTTAAGTGTTTTAAAAACAATATGAAAAATTAAGTCAATATAAGTAACATTTTTATTATATTGTCTGCAAGTAGAATATTATAAAAATATGATTTAAATTGTATTTTAAAGTAAAAAATAAATACAATTAATTTGACATTATTTAAAAGTGTATCTAAGTGTGTAAAGAAACAGTCAAAAAACTTAAGTAACTTTTTATTTCATTAATATTATATTGTCTGCAAGTAGTTTAAAAATATGATTTAAAATGTGCTTTAATGTAAAGCTTTTAATATTCATTCTTTTAAAAGTGTACTTAAGTATGAAGAAGCATAATCATGAAAGC